>ML777982.1:131351-160200 GCA_009831015.1 Picea engelmannii
CCCACGCAGGGGTGCGGAAATCCCGTTTACAAAAATTTAAGTGCTGGTGTATAGAACACCCAGTAGAACCATCTCTGTCTCTGACATAGAATAATCTTCATGATAATGAGTTGACCTCTGTGCTAAACAGGCGGTCAACAGGAATTATGGACCATGTGTGGTAATTTTGAAAATTATTCCGATATTATAATTACTATTTATAAGATGATATTATTAATTAAATATACTATTAAAAAATATTTAAAAATCAATATACTTTGGGAATTATTTAATTAATAGAGTGAATTTCATATCTCATTTCCATTGTGTGTGTTATGAGGAAAGTTTCACAGGAAAATCGAATGGAAGTTTCCACATTCATGGATGACATTCTTAGTAAACATGTCTATGTAAACTAGTGTTCCTAACCAATGAGGATTTGAAATAGGCATCTATTGGCATATAACTAGTGAAATGCCTAGCAACATTCATGCCAACTGGTTAAGCTCATGGAGAAGAAATGAAGTCGAAGGAGTTAGCTCAGTTGGTTGTTTCCAATGACATTGAGCATTTGGATAGTTTCATGCCATCAAGTTCCCAGTTTGAATCCCCTTGGGTGAGGCATGCACTAGTTTATGCCGATGGGTTTCCTAGGGATGCCATCCACTCATGTGGGGAAGCATCCTTTTTGGTTTCACCTTGACTTTTTTGTTGGAATATATATATATGGGTTGGACATGACGCATAGGCAGTGGAAGATGAAGGACTAAAGAATATCAAAGGGGATGAAGAACTTGTAGATTATTCTATGGATCCATTGGAGGGAATGGGGAAAAACTACATCTTTCCCATTATCGGATCCTCTTTTGTGAGAGAACAATTGGGTAAGTTTTCCCTCCACAACCCTAGATTGTCTTCAAAAAATATTTATGGTTTAGGGTTTGGAAAATCTCAAAATATCTCTCCAAGATCCAAAGATTAGTAAAGATTTAAAATCAACAGTTGGGACAAGGGTAAAGAGTTTATTCGTCCTCCTCAACATATTTTCATGATGTGTCAAAGGGATAAGAGGTTGGATCATCATCCAAAGCCAAGGGGGCAGTGCCCATTTGTCCCATTCAAGAAATCTAGGGGATGTGACAAGAAGTCAATGCATGGTCTATAGACCTATACATGTTTCATGGAATGTACTTGGATAGTGTCTTTCTAGTAGTCAATGCAAAGCTCCATATTGGAGAAAATTTTGATTGACACCACTGACGAGGTTCATAACTTTTGCTCCTCTAGAATAGGTTCCAAGAGGTTTGGTATCAAAGCCACAAGTTTGACCATTCTAAAATATTTCTTGAGAAGTTGGAGAATTTTTCAAGGGTGAATGGGCTGAAGAAAAGGAGAACAAAGGTAGTTCAATGTGTGGAAAGGTTGAGGTTGGTGGTGGGGGAATGATTCGTGATGGAAGAAGTTGTTTAGTTCCAAAATCTTACCCTAGTTGAAAAGTTTCATGGGAGATTCATTTCAATGAGTTCTCTGAGGCATTGGGTGGAATTGAATCAGTCTAAGACACTTGGAAATGATTTTCCATTCCATATTCTCACCAAATGTCAAATCACTTTCTTGTTTTGAGAGAAGGATCTAGAGAAAATAAAAGGGATCCATTGGTTCTAGAACAACACACATTCTGCTTTAAAAGTATGGGAGCCAGGTTTCAACCCTAATAAGGAGATGGTGTCCACCCAAACAATATGGGTGTAGCTCTCGACACTTCCATTGTAGCAATGGAAGGAATCAATACTGGAGAAAATTGGCAATGCTTTGGGTAAGTTTGTTAATTTCTGTCTAAATCACTATATAGTTCAGATAGAATCATGATCAAAATGTGTGTTGAATTAGACCTAAGAAAAGGCCTACCAAAATCTATGGAGATATTGTTGATGATTGCAGCTTCATGAGACATTCTCCATATTGTTCTTCTCTGGACTGAGTTGAGATGATCTGTGAGAACACCCTGTCAAATTTAGAGTTTCTATTAAGTTCTTTTCAGTTTACTAGATAATAATAGCATAAGCAAGATCAGTGAAAGAAACACAATCACAAGGTAAACAACATTTATCCTGGGAAACCCTCATGGGGGAGAAAACCCAGCAAAAACCTCCTTAATATAGATTGCCAATACAATGCCAAGATAATAAACCAAACACTAGAGAATATCCAACACTGGGCAATGTGCCTCTCTCTCTTCTTCTTCTGACAACTGCACCTTCCTTCAAACTTGCGCACTAGATGAGTGAGTGTAAGAATGAGGCATCATCCTCTCTTATTTATACTAGTTTCTAGGCGCTAGTGTTGTGTCTCTTCACCAAGCTGGGCCAACCTCTTCAATTAGTGGCTACAACCACTTTAATTAGCCCTAGGGGCATCATTTAATTAGGATTTGACCAATCCACAAAAGGGGATTTGGTCATATACAAAGCCCGACATGATCAATCCACAAAAGGGGGTTGATATATTTAACAATAACTTAATAATGAGTAGAATATACTTCATAGTTACAATATTTCAACACTCCCCCTTAAAAAGAAGGGTATTTCTACAATACAACATCATCAGGAGAGAGAGAGACGGTAGAAACATCAACAACATCTGGAACACTGGCTGGCATATCTATAAATGATCGGAAGTTTTTCTCATCATCAATAACATCATCATTCACAGCATGGAGTTGGAGTATCATCATCATCATCATTCACAACATGGAGCTGGAATGGCATCATCATCATTATTCTCTGCATCAACATCAATTAGTATAACACTAATATAACATCATCAATCAATACAAGACTGATACATCATCATTAGCATTTTCAGCATGAAGCTGAAGTAGCAACATCATTACCATCTTCAGCATGAGGCTAAAGTAACATCATCATCATCATATTCAGCATGAAGTTGAAGTAGCATCATCATCATCATCTTCAGCATGAAGTTGAAGCATTAGCATCAATAGCATGAAGCTAGAATAATAATATCACCAACACAAGGATAGTATACCAACATCAACAACACGAGGCTGGTACAACAACATCTGTAGCATGAGGCTGGAGATAACAACATCATCAACGCGAGGTTGAGATAACAATATCATCAACATCACCAGCACGAGGCTGAGATAACAACAACATCATAGCACGAGGCTGGAGCAACATCATCATCATCATCATCATAGGGCAACAAAATGAGGCAGGTGTATCAACAACATTTTGTGGTACTCTGACAGTGCCTAGGGATCTGCCCAGGAATCATAAGATTCCCTAGGATATAAAATGCTAACGGAGCTATCACGTGGTACTCTGAAAGATCGTCCTTACCGAACCTTCGTGATCTTCCCAAGAATTATAAGATTCCCTAGGATTATAAATATCCTAATGGAGCTACCACTATTGACCACAGTTAGCATATACATGCACAGGTACTCTGACAGACCGTCCTTACCAGACCTTTGGGATCTGTTCAGGGATGATCAATCCCCTAGGATATAAAATCCTAACTGAGCTACCCATTGTTGGTTAGGATACCATAGTATCATCATCATCACTCCCCCTTTAGAGGGGGGTCCTTTCGAACTATACCAATCTTGACTTGAAAGTATTTAAACTTTACACGAGACAGAGGTTGTTCCACACATCTTGCAACTTGCTCATCTGTGTCAATGTATTGGAGCTTTACAACTCCTCTCTACATCATATCATGAATGTAGTGATACCGGATCTATGTGCTTGGACTTGTCATGGAACACAGGGTTCTCTGTCATCTTTATGCAACTTTGGTTATCACATAGAATCATGATTGCTTCCATCTCTAGATCAAATAGATCTGTCAACAACTCCTGAAGCCATATGGCTTCACAACTGGCGGAACATGCAACAATGTATTCCACTTCTGTCGTGTTGAGAGAAATACTAGATTGCTTCCCACTCTATCATGGAGTCATGGCTAACTCCAGACTGAAAAAACATGTTGAAGTGCTCTTTCTATCAGAAACAGTTCCTGCCCAATCTGAATCAGTATAACCAATCAGTCTGAAGTCATGATCTCCATTATAACTGAGACCAAAGTCCAATGTACCGTTAAGGTATCTCATCACATGTTTTGCAGCAACAAGTTGAACATGTCTGGGCTCCCAAGGTGTTGAAAAAAAACATATATCAAGCTTGGTATTTGTCAGATACATCAACAATCCAATGATGTGTCTATGCAGCGTAGCATCAACCAATTATGACGTAGTATCAACCAGGAGTTTCAACTTTTTTTCCATGGGTGTGTTCATGGATTTACACTCCAACATGTCAAACCTCTTCAGTATTTCAATTGCATACTTCCCTTGGTTAAGGAAGATCTTCTCTAGGCTCTGCCAAAGACCTAAGAAATAGTGCATCGGGCCTAGGTCTTTCATCTCAAATTCTGCAGCGAGTTTCTTCTTACAATCTATGATGAACTTTTCCCCATCTATAAAGAATACATCATCTACATATAGTAGCAACATCACTGGCTCATCATTCATAACCTTGAAGTAAGGGTTAGAATCAACTTTCATTTTGGTAAAGCCCAAGCTTGTCAACAAACTGTCAATTCTTCCATACCAAACTCTAGGAGCTTGCTTCAACCCGTACAGAGCTTCCTTCAACCTGCAGACATGAGTCTGTATTTCTTCAAATTCAAATTAAATCTTTCACATCACTTTGTACCACCCTGATACACTTGCTTAGCGTAAAACTTAATTTGCTCAAATCATCTACTATCTCTGTGTGCTTTATGTAAAGCACTATCTGTCTCACTGCCTAAGAGTATGTCCTCTACTCTCTCTACAATTGTTCCTCTAGAACTAGCATTCTACACCTGCAGCTGCTCTGAAGCTGAGAATGGTTGCTCCATTCTCACTATGACTATTGAAATCTGAGAGTAACTCCTTTACTTCATCACGATAACATCTTCATCTTAAATTGAGAGTGGCTCAATAACTGATACTGAAGATAACTCTTCTCCTTTCATGGAGGTAACTTTATCTGCTATTGTAGTCATGTTTCCATGGCCTGACTAATGTACTAGAGCAACTGCCACTCAATTTTAAATATGGGGATTTCTCCCCCTGCATCTCATATTGTATATGAATCATGGTTGTTCTGGTTGTCTTCATGAATATTGGAACTATTTCTTCAATTTACTGGAGTAAGTGTCTCATCATAGTCTTCTCCCTCTTGCTGGGAGAATCCTCTGGACACAATTCACTCTTTGTACATCAACATCGACTTCCCTTCTAGTCTCATGAAAAAATCCATATCCCAGTCTTTCTGACTGGCTTCCTTCTCTGTTACTGAAACAAGGGAATCTTCCCAGGAGATTTCATATCTCCTAGAAGTCTTTGAAGCTTACGGTCTAGTCTTCTTATGGCATCTATCTCCCAATCCTGGAAGATGTCTCTTTATATGATCCTTTCTGAGATCAGGCTTACTCTGAATCTTTGTTTCTTCTGAGTCTACAAGGACTTCATCATCTCTTACAGGATATACTTGGTGTTGAATACCAAGTCTTAATATGAAAAGATGAGTCAGACTTCAAACGAGTTCATCTTCCGGTCAAGGTGGATTCATTATCCTTTGAACAAGTCTACTGTGAGTTCTTGTTGTAATGTTCGGTCATCTTTGGAGCCTTCTACTCCTTACAATCAATCTCCATATGAGATAGTCTGGATCTCAAAATAAAGCTTCTTCATATTCTTTGGTACATGAATTTATATGGTCATGTACATAGTCTACTTCATGTCTCATCTAATTTGTTGCCTTCTGTAACCTTCACTATAGCTTCATTAGGGTTATCACCTGTGACCTGCTCGGAACAAGATCAACAACGAACAAGAATAATACTCTTTATAATAATAAAACAACAATGATAACTGTTGATTTTTCACTAGGCTAGGCTCAAGCATGAAGTTTATTCCATTTTTAGCATTTTACTTGAACCATAGACAATTGCAGTTACACCATAAACAATTTGCTGCAGTAATCAAGATAACAAGAAGAAATACCATGCACAAGTACACAAGAAGTATCGTAGGAAACCCTTCTCAACAAGGGAAGAAAACCCAGCCAATCCTTTGCTATATTCTTCAAGAGAAAGACCTCCCACACGATAAACCTAGCACACAAAAGGGTTCTCACAAAACCAAGAAGTCTAGCACCCAAGAGAGGTGCGCACTTCATCCCTAGAACAAGTACTTGCTGAAATTTCCAAACTCACATGTGTGTTATGTTTCCTCAATGGGGAAATCACCTTTATTTATATTAGACTGGACACATAAAAAATAGTGTCTATTGGCACAACATGGCCGACCTCAATGACTCAGAATATAATTAATAATTGCCATATTAATTATCCTTTACATTAATTATCTTTCACTTTATGGTGGGGCCGACATGTACCCTTTACATCACAATTAGGGTTATTGGTAAGTCTGACTCTTAGACAATATATCAAGGGATCTCACACACCCATTAGTGCTTGGCCACTAGGGGCACGTCCACCTTTGCTCAACCACATGGACATCCAAGTCAACAAATCTCTATCTCACTGCGTCTCATAAGAGAATCATCAAGACACACACTCACTAGTGCTCAGCCACTAGGATCATGTCCACCTGTGCTCAGCCACATGAATGTCCTACTCAACAGATATCTATCTCACTAAGTCTCACAAGAGAATCATCTGGAGTATCATATCATCTCAACTCTTTTCATAGAGGAGAACAGTAAACCCATCACATGGGCTCCTTCACCCCTCACAGGGGTACACATCGTTTCATCTCAAACGATACACCCATCTCATGGGCATCTTCCCTTCTCAGGGTAATACAACATTTTATCTTCGTCTTGGAGAGAACGACACACCCAGCTCATGGGCATCTTCCCTACACAGGGGAACACAATGTTCCATCTCCGTCTTAGAGAGGAACTACACACCGATCTCATGGGCACACCCAACTCATGGGCTCTCTCTCAGGCCAACTCACTCATGAAGAAATTGAGCATAAGAATATTAGGTCAAGAAGATTGGTTGAAAAGGCCTCAAGCCATAATTCTCAACATTGTATTCATCTAAATGATACAAATATATAATACAATAATGAAACCACCTCAATTGTTCTCACATCGACACCTCATCAGGAGATAAGGTAGGAGGAGGAACTATAATAATCTAGAAACACACTTAGGATAACAACTATATCCTAGCATGTAAAATATACAAAGGTGGTATACTAAGACTTAATGATTGTATATGAGAAAGAGGATAACATTCCCCCCTTCATTCATAAGTCTGAGCAATAATACCAGCAAAGCAGGTGCATAAACTGGTATATCTCCATGTCTTCATGCTAAAACTCCTGAGCTGAGCCACAATGAAGAGTTCCCTGAAAAAACCGCCAATCTGGATGTTGAATGGTTCATCTGAAATGAACTGGAAGAGAGCTGAGATATGGAAGTGAACAACTGCAATATCTGAACATTCCTTGATTGCTTGACAATTCGATCATTTTGCCAAGTATTTTAGCTAGAAGAATCCGATGTCTTCTACTAATTGGTGAACATGTAGTATCACCACTCTACTATCAGTGTATCACTGAAGTGCTCTCTGAATTTGTGGTTTGGGATAACCACTGACCATTTGATACCATGTATCTGATGGTTTTTGGATGACCACTAACCAATTTTGACACTTTTAGGTGTCCAACAACATCCCAATGTATCATGTGTATGACTCAATTGCAAGTCATTGAATCATAATTCTACTAAAGTCTGTCATCTACAAACTGCAGTTGCCCATTTGGCAAATTTCATGCCCATCTGGCATACTTGATGTTTGTTGTTGTCAAAACTTTATGTCTGACAACCATCTTCAATTCCATCATCAATTCCCCCCTTTGTCAGCTGAAAGGATAGACCACAAGTGGTTTCATGAACCATCGTCACTGAAATCTTGAACTCCCCCCCTTAAGGTGCATGGGAGTTTCATCATTGTACTCCCTCCTATGATGCTCAAGAGAGTACCATACTTGTTTCATTTTGAGTACAACACAAAGTGGGCATGTGGAAAAAAACCACATGTTATCTCATCCCGTGAGGGCCATGCTCGAAAGCTACGCCATAAGGGGACCACTTATGTGAGGTACAAAAATGTTATGTGCTACAAGATTGGTCTCTACCTAAGATTCAGTTCTTCGATAAGAACACTTGGTTGTTGATGACCACTTCCAAGGATCAATCCACTCATAGTGAATCTTGAATCTTGTAGGTTTCTTCAGTGTTGAACATTTTTCTGAAGAATAGTTATGCTTGCCACAATGCTGGCAAGGATGGAGATCAAAACACTGATTCTCCATGTGACCAACTCGATTGCAATGTTGGCACTTCTCATTCTGATGCTGAACTTGAACAAGTGAAAGTGAATCTTCTTGAAGGAATCCAACACTATGGAACTTGATTGGTCTAGAATAATCAAGAATATGAAAGGTAACTTCCTTGTCATATCCAAGTCTTGTTCTATTCTTGTTGTAAATGATTTCTTCCCAAGGTTTGATGATGGGCTTGGAAAGAGTATTCTGAGTCTGATTATGTTGAACTTGAACAACTTCATCTTCATTGGAAGTTGCTTTTGAAGTTGGCTCGCTGAGGTTCTCCTTCATTGACTGTGGATCATCATTATCATCATCGTCATTATAGAGAGGGTTGTTCTGAACAAAAACTAGTTTAGAATACTTCATTGGATGTTGATTTTTTAGATTTATCAACTCATCATTCAATAGTTGGGATTGTGCTTGAAGAAGTCTAACTTTAGCTTGCGTCACTTGCAAACAAGTTAACACTGATTGAAGAGTTGTTTTGTTCAATATCACTATGTTGTCTTTAGTGGTGTTTATTAGAGTGTTCAGTAACTTTAGTAATTCACTACCTCACTCCATTTGAACACGCTCGCTTGAACCTCTCGTTCAATTTCTCTTTTGGCTCGCTTGTATTCTTCTTGCTTTCTTCCAAAAAGTTGAGGGTGTCGATTACCATAGAAAATGCACCCAAACTGTGATGTTTACAATGATTTGAGTTTAAACTACTCAACCTTGTCAATTACGACTCAAAATAACAATGAATCTACGGTGTCGGGCTCAGCCGAGAATGCACTTGAAAATTACAAATCCAACTTCACTAGATTTCACACTTACAAAAAAATAACTATTTGTAAGTTACCAGTATTGTTTGTTATGAAGTATTTGTATATGAATGCGGTGTTGGAGCTTTAGAGTCCAATCCACCTTTGATGTTTATTAGAGTGTTCAGTAACTCTAGTAATTCACGACTTCGCTCCATTTGAACATGCTCACTTGAACCTCTCATTCACTTGCTCTTTTGGCTCGCTTGTACTCTTCTTGCTTTCTTCCAAGAAGTTGAGGGTGTCGGTTACCACCGAAAATTCACCCAAATTGTGATGTTTACAATGATTTGAGTTTAAACTACTCAACCTTGCCAATTACGACTCAAAATTAAAATGACTCTATGGTGTCGGGCTCAGTCGAGAATGCACCTGAAAATTACAAATTCAACTTCACTAGATTTCACACTTACAAAAAAATAACTATTTATAAGTTACAAGTAATGTTTGTTCTGAAGATATTTGTATATGAATGTGTTGTTGGATCTTTAGAGTCCAGTCCACCTTTGATGTGTTGCACCTTTCATTAATTGCTTGATTGGCATGAATTTGTGCTTAAACTTCATGTATGTTGCGTTAAATGATGAATTGCAAGTATGATTATGTCAACACTAGATATAATGACATAAATATTCCATGAAAATCTTACCATCACACACAACACAAAGTGTACCTAAGATCCCCTTATTCAATTTCGGATGGATCTATGACACATAGCAAAAACATTTGATTTTATTGAGATATCTTCTTGGTATCATAATGATGCACCCTTACTAATTACAATCCTGAAACCTTTCACCTAATATTCCCTTATAACATATACTAGGTTCCCTTCACCAAAAAACATTTTACAAAATAATGATTCCAATCATCCTCACTCCTAACTCAGTAAGAACCCAAGTATCCTTTTACAAAATAAGATTTTCACCACCTAAAAATCATTTTACAAAATAAGAGTTTCACCAGGCCAAAGAACTCTTAAAAGTTTGCAACCTTGCACATTCCTTATTACAAAGCATAACCTTTGCAAATGCCTTTACTTTTCAAAAGTTTGCATAGTCCTTTATAATTTTAAGGGATAAATTTAACTTTATAATAATCATCCAAGGATTATTGAGATGCTCCTTTTTCTTTTTAATATCCCTCCTCTCCACGTGTGACTACAACTTTATGAATTAATTCTTTTATTTTACTTATGCTCATGAAAGTCAAATGTGCACACTTTCTTTATTAAATTAAAATGCACTTACGTGGAGAAAATTGAGTGCGTTGAAGATCACATTGCCCATCGAATGTGAAGGAAATCACATGGAGATCGGGAAGTTGACTGCATGTGATATTATTGTTGGGATTGAGATCTTTGGTGTGAACTTTGGCTCAGTTTCCTGCCGCATATGATCCATCTAAAGCTTTTGGTTTTTTCCAAGCGGTGCATGCTTTTCATTCTATAGAGGCATCAACAAAGAATAATCGACCAAACCCTGGAGCAAAATCAGATCTGGATCATTGTATTAATGAATAGATCAATCACTTGCTGAAGTAGCAGAGCGCTGCATTTGGATTAAAGGATGTTTCTCAAGAAGACTTGAACATTAATTGTGTTGACATTTCCAGAATACTGGAAAATAATCAACAGGAGGAGCTGGGTAGCGATTCGATATATGATGATGTATATGCTTGCGAGATTGCTAGAGTTCTTCATGAAAACCATCATCTCCACAGACTGCAAGAAGTTGCAGCTACTGAGGGGGAAGAGGAGGCGAAATGCAAGATTCCTCGCATTGAAGTTTCAGAAAGTAATCAACATCTTCAAG
Organism: Picea engelmannii; assembly: GCA_009831015.1. Classification (NCBI taxonomy): domain Eukaryota; kingdom Viridiplantae; phylum Streptophyta; class Pinopsida; order Pinales; family Pinaceae; genus Picea; species Picea engelmannii. The sequence continues at coordinate 142,394 of ML777982.1, forward strand.
TACAGAAGAAAACCAATAACTAGGAGAGCTTTATTTGTGATGATTTCCCCATGAAATTGTCTTTGGGTGATGTAGATATCAGGAGGGATCCATTTTCAGATTCTTCAACATGAAAGAGAACAACACGGTGCCTCCACGTAGAATCATGGAAGAATTCCCACAGATGTCGAACAATTGTGTGAGTTGTCCATTGTTTTCATGTCTCACTTTGACAAGCCACCAATTCAAATCGCAGGGAGAGAGCCTGCAACAACTTTGCCTTCTCCGAGTGGAAATGTCGGTGAAATATTACACTCGCTAGAAGAGGGTTGCTTTGTTGAATCGTGTGGATAGTGTGGATCTTCTTTTCAACCATAACCCATATGCATCCTTGATCGAATGATATTGAAAACCAGAACTACCAGTCGAACAATGAAATTCAATCTATATGGATTAAAAAAGAACTATGTCGTACCCATTACTATTGTGGTTATGGAATGTGTGTTCCAAAATCGCCTTGAACCGACGGATCTACAGTTGTGATAATTTTTCTTTTTCTTTCAATGCTGGTTGGGAAAGTGTAGCGACCACTCCACGAAAAAAGGATTAGCAAAAAGTTAAATATCTGGTTATTGGGAAGATCCAAGTCGCTAGCTTTCCAAATCACAGATCAAATTTGTGCGCAAAATCTTCAGTGGAAAACTATCATGATGCTACCAGGTCCTCAAGATCATAAGAGCTCTAATATTATCAACCTCTCTTCACCAACATCATTTCTTCACCATGGCTCTTATACCAATTGAAGAAATTGAGCATAAGAATATTAGGACAAGAAGATTGGGAAAAGGCCTCAATCCATAATTCTCAACATTGTATTCATCTTAATGATACAAATATATAATACAATAATGAAGCCACCTCAATTGTTCTCACATCGAGACCTCATCGGGAGATAAGGTAGGAGGAGGAACCATAGGAATATAGAAACACACTTGGGATAACAACTATATCCTAGCATGTAAAATATACGAAGGTGGTATACTAGGACTTAATGATTGTATATGAGAAAGAGGCTAACAACTCAGTCTGTGTCCTGGAGGATGTCTCACACAGCTATAATCATCAACAAGAACAATCATCACAATAACTCCTTTAGAGCTATTACTTGTGACCTCCCCGAAACAAAAATAAAAAGTAAGAAATACAATACGAAATGAGATCAACACTCTTCTAGTGTTGTGATCAAACGTTACTCCATGGTAACCTGGAACCAACAAAAGAGGTTTCTCCTGGAGGACATGTTAGTTGTATCTGGTAAATGATTACAATAAGCATTTATCTGAATGTGCTCACATGCTACCAAGTATAATACTTTTGAAAGACTGCTACCTCAACTATGGTGTTTACTTGTAATAAGGTAGTTATCAAATTGTCATGTGCAACTTTGAATCTTATCAACTTAATCAATCAAACCTGGAACCTAGAGTCTTGTCCTCAAGAATGAGTGTGTTTCTTTTCTTTCAAGTCTCCTTCACTCACGAGGACAAGTGCTTTCTTCAACCTGTCCTCTGTAGTAAGACAATATGCTATCTTGACAAAAGTCTGAGTTAGAGAATAAGCTCTAATCTCAATCTAATACATTGTCTTTAATTTGACCAAGGGTTAGTATGATGTTCATAACTTCAACATACAACCTATGTCAAGATAATGTCATAACGAATAGATGCATATAAAATGATCAAACTTGAGGTGCATTATTCCTTTGAATGTGTTGTATCTGAGATCCTTTTGGATCTATGACAAAAGATCCCTTCTCTTGCAAGTACCCTTTAGAATAATAATGCATTTTAAACACATGTAAGTACATACCTATGATAGTATCATGCTAGGGTAAGGTGCACTAGGACAATAACACAACAATCCCAACACTTCATAAAAACTTTCATTGCAATTGGTACTGCATCTCGTGTTGGAACTACAACTGGTGCTGCCATTGACATGAAGGAACTGGCACTGCAACTGCAACTGCAACTGTAACATCAACTTAGCATTTTATGAGGAAACCCTAATTTTTCAACTTTCAAATTTTGGAATTATGATCCAGGGACTAGATGCACTGGGCTGAAGCGAGTAGGTTGGAGTTGTATGTTTTCAGAAATTTCAAGTTTTACCCCTTGAAACTTGACCCGAGCCATTTTTGGATTGGTACTTCTGGTACTGGTTCTGGTTTCCTGGTACCAACCAAAACTAGGGTTTGACTTTCCATAGGCTCTAGCCACTCAAAAGGTGCACTCAAGGTGCCAATGAGTTTGCTAGGCTAGGGTGCACTTCCCTAGATAGTTTTTAGGCTGAAATTATCTTCCAATATAAGCCCTAATTTTCTTGTATGACAACATTGACGTTTTTCGTTACCTAGTGAAGGGTGCTCTATTCAGTCAAGCTTTGATACCATGTTAAATTTAGAGTTTATATTAAGTTCTTTTCAATTTACTAGATAATAATAGCATAAGCAATATCATTGAAAGAAACACAATCACAAGGTACACAACATTTATCCTAGGAAACCCTCATGGGGGAGAAAACCCAACAAAAACTTCCTTAATATAGATTGCCAATACAATGGCAAGATAATAAACCAAACACTAGAGAATATCCAACACTGAGCAATGTGCCTCTCTCTCTTCTTCTTCCAGGAACTGCAAATTTCTTCAAACTTGCACACTAGATGAGTGACTTGAGTGAGTGTAAGAATGAGGCATCATCCTCTCTTATTTATACTAGCTGCTAGGCGCTAGGGTTGTGTCTCTTCACCAAGTTGAGCCAACCTATTCAATTAGTGGCTACAACCACTTTAATTATCCCTAGGGGTCGACTTCTCAATTAACATCATTTAATTAGGGTTTGAACAATCCAAAAAAGGGGATTGATCTATTTAATAATAACTCAATAATAAGTAGAATATACTTCACAGTTACAATATTTCAACACACCCATGTGATGGGTGAGTCATACTCCTCTGGACTGAGTTGATATGATGTGTGTGGTCTCTTGTCGTGCTCCTCTGGACTGAGTTGAGATGATTTGAGATGGTCTCCTGTCGAACTCCTATGGACTTAGTTGAGTTGATCTTTTGAGAGTGTCGTCCCTGTGGTTGAGCACAAGTGGACGTGTCCCTAGTGGTAGAGCACTAGAGGATGTGTGAGATCCCTTGCTATATTGTCAAAAGAGTAAGACTTTGGTAAAACCCTAATTTGTATTGTAAAGAGTACAAGTCGGCCCCACCATGTAAATATAATTAATATTGTGTAAAGATTAATTATATTTCTAAGTTGTACAAGTTGGCCCTATTGTGCCAATAGACACATCCATTTGATGTGCTAGGTCATGTATAAATAAGATTTAGATCCCCATTGTGGATCACTCACTCACACTTGTTTCATTATCTCAATGCCTACTTGTAGGGCTGAAGTGCACACTTCTCTCAGGCACAATCTTTTTTGGTCATAGAGCACCCTCTTATGTGCACTACGGTTTGTGCTGAAAGGGTGATCTAGTTTTAGAACTTTCCCCTTGAACGTTGGGCCTAATTTTTTCACAGTCAGGTACGGCCTAGTCCAGCACACCTCCTGCAACTCTCAGATAAAAAATCGAAGAAGTTTTGATTTTCGGCCCTAGGGTTTCTAGGGTTTCTGCATAATTTCGGTTTTAAGGTTTATGTAGAATGTTGGAGTATTTTTGCAGCTTGTTGAGGTTCCTTTGACTCTCTAGGATTTTGTGTTGGCATTCATAAGTCCAACAAACCCCCCATAGACCTCTTGAAAAACACTAGGTTTTCTAGCCTAGCCATTAGGGTTTGTGAAGAATCTGCAAGCCATGACGAACAAAACTTTGGTAGAAGATAAGCTTGATGGAACAAGTAACTTCAGCTCCTGGAAGTCAAGATTACACATCACTCTGGATGATGATGACCTATTGAGATTGATAGAAAAGACTCTACCAGCAACAACAACCGATGAAGAGAAGGCTGAATGGAAGGCAGACAATGTCAAAGCTAGGAAGATAATCATCTATTCAGTAAGATACCATCTACTACCTCGCATCTCTACCTTGAAGACAACTTATCAAATGTATGATGCATTGAAGACGATGTTTGAGATCAACAACTCTAACATAGCTCTCACATTGAAACACCAACTTCAAAATCTTAAGATGACGAAAGATGACACAATTGCTACCTTCATGAAGATTTTAGAGATCAAAGATCAGTTAGGTGCCACTGGAGAAACCATCACAGACAAAGCACTTGTCATGATTACTCTCAATGCTCTTCCAAGACATTGGGAACCATTCATTCAAAGTATTAGTGGAAGCGCAGACTTACCTCAGTTTGATCATCTATGTGCAGACTGCACTCGGGAGGAAACCAGACTTATAGCTAGAGGTGTGCAAGACTCTCATCATGATGACAATCAAGCCCTTGCTTCTCATACAAAGAGAGGCAGAAGAAATAGAAGAAGTGTCGGTAAAGCATTCAAGGACAAGAAAACTTCAGCAACTTCAGGTCATGAACATAGAAAAGAAATTTCAAAGATTCAATGTTTCAGATGTGACAAGTATGGACACATTACGAGAGATTGTCCTACCAGGAAGAAAGAAAGACAACATGCATCCATTGTCGATGTTGATTCAGAACCACATCAGAGAGATGAAGAAATAAAACATGAAGCATTCTTCTTCATCTCAGCACTCTCAGGTACCGTTCCTACTGATAGTGATATTTGGTTGATTGACAGTGGTGCTTCTAAACACATGTCTAGATATAGAGAACATCTTACAGCCTTGTAGAGAAAGAGTCTTGTATAAATGTTGTACTTGGTGACAATGCCAGATATACTGTGAATGGAGTTGGAACCTCTTCTTTCCAACTAGATTTTGACATACCTCTTCAATTAAGTGAGGTATTATATGTACCTGGGATGAAACGAAACCTTGTCTCTATTTCTGCCTTAGAGGATAAAGGCTACAAGGTTACCTTCTCTGAAGGAAAAGTTCTTGCATGGAACAAGAACTCACACATGGATTCTGTTCAGGTGATTGGTGTTCGAGAAAACAGTTTGTACAGATTGACTGCCCGACCAGTCCAGGACTTGTTACATGATACTATTAGCTTGAGCGAGCTATGACATAAGAGACTTGCTCATTTACATTATAGAGCCCTTCCCGCTCCGGGGAAGATTGTGACATTACTTCTAGAGATACATATCGAGCATGATGGCGTTTACAGAGGTTGTGCTCTTGGAAAGAATGTCGAGGGGTCCTTTTCAAGCAGTGATAGTATATCCAAGGGGATCTTGGACTTGATACATATGGATGTTTGTGGACCCATGATTGTTGCTTCCTTGAATGAATATTTGTACTATGTGCTCTTCATCGATGATCACTCTTGGAAGGCATAGATTTAATTATTGAAGACCAAGGATGGAGTCCTTGCGATATTTCAAGAGTTTAAAGCTCAGGTTGAGAACCTGACCGAGAGGAAGATCAAGGTGTTGAGATCAGATAATGGAGGAGAGTACACCTCCAGGGATTTCAGTGATTTATGTATTGAGGAAGGGATCAAACGGGAGTAAATTGTTCCTTATAACCCTCGACATAATGGGGTTGCAGAGAGGAAGAACGGATCCATTGTTGAGGCAACCAAAGTGATTATACATGATCAGAATCTACCTATGATTATGTGGGCAAAGACATCCATGACAACTGTGTATGTTAAGAATATGAGTTCTCATAAGATTCTGAAGAACATGACTCTCGAAGAAGCTTTCACCGGAATGAACCCTGAGGTTGGACACTTCAGGATATTTGGGTGTCTAGTATACTTTCATGTACCCAAGGAAAAGAGAACCAAGCAAGACCCTTCAGGTGGAAAGGGTACATTTGTGGGGTACAGTGATTCTTTGAAGGCATACCGGATCTACATCCTTGGTCAGAGACAAATCGAGGTTAGCAGAGATGTCACCTTTGAGGAAGAGATAGCCTTTTGAAGATCCATAGAATCTCATATGGAGATTGACAGTGAGAAGAAGGAAGAGACCATACCTTCTCCCCCTTTAGCAGTTCAGAGGGAGACAATTACAGATCCAGTTCATCCAATTCATCCCATAGCTCGGGTTGATGTTCCCAGAGACATTGCAGTAGGCCAGAAGAAGCTTGCATGGGCTCAACAGACTCTGCAAGAGGCAAAGGGACATGCAACTCGCCGTGGTACATTATGAGAGAGCAAGACACCACAAATATTTTTGAGCTATGAGCCACATCATTGATACTGAGCCTTCTTGTCATGGAGAACCAACAAGTCAACAGGTTTGGAAAGATGCCATGACTGAAGAGTATCAATCCATCATGAAGAATGATGTGTGGGATATTGTTCCGAGACCAGAAGGGAAGTCTGTAGTGACTTCCAAGTGGATCTATAAGATCAAACATGTAGTTGATGGAAGTGTCGAGAAGTACAAAGCGAGATTTGTGGCTAGAGGATTCTCTCATGTGGAGGGAAAAGATTATGAGGAGACATTTGCTCCTATTTCCCGATACACTTCCATCCGCACGATTATTGCCCTTGCAACATCCATGTGTTGGAGACTACATCAAATGGAGGTGAAGACAACATATCTCAATGGTGAGATTGAGGAAGAAGTTTACATCGAGCAACCAGATGGATTCGTGATACATGAGAAGGAGTCTCATGTTTGCAGGTTGAAGAAATCCTTGTATGGACTAAAGTAGGCACCTCGAGCATGGTTTGAGAAGATTGATGGATACTTGACGAGTTTGGGCTTCAATAAGAGTGTTGTTGATCCAAACCTATACTATAACATTGTTGGTGACGAGTGCCTAATTTTGGTCATGTATGTTGATAACTTATTCCTCACCAGTTCAAAAAGCCTTATTGTTGAATGCAAGCGTGCATTGGTTTATGAATTTGAGATGAAGGACCTTGGTATGATGCACTACTTCTTGGGACTAGAAGTGTGGCAAAGGACTGATGAGATTTTCCTTAGTCAAGGAAAATACATAGTGGAGATATTGAAGAAACTTGGGATGACAGACTGCAGATCCATGCCTACATCAATGGTTATGAATTTTAAGAAAATGAACAAGGCTTCTTCTAATTCAGGCGAGATTGATCCACATATTTACAGACACCTGATTGGATCATTGATGCATCTAGTTAACACCAGAACTGGTATATGCTATGCAACGAGTGTACTCAATCAGTTTATGAGTTAGTCGTGATGGACACACTGGATAGCAGTGAAGCATGTGCTGAGATATTTACGAGGCACAGTTGGTTATGGACTTAGATATGCCTCCGATGTAGACATGAGATTGTAGGGATATGTTGATGCAGATTGGGCAGGGAGTGTAGTAAATCGAAAGAGTACATCCGGTTGCTGTTTTACTTTGGGATCTGCCATGGTTTCCTGGTGCAACAGGAAAAAGACTTATGTGGCTTTGAGTACCGCAGAAGCAGAGTACATTGCATTATGTGTGGCAGTCCGCAAAGAAGTGTGGCTTCACAAGCTCCTTGTAGACTTATTTGGAAATGAGATGGATTCCACCGTTATCCATTGCGATAACTAGAGTTGTGTGAAGCTCTCCGAGAATCCTGTGTTTCATGATAAATCGAAACACATCGAGATCAAATACCATTACATCAGAGATATGGTGCAAAGAAAATAAGTACATGTGCAATACCTTTCTACACACGAGCATGTTGCAGATGTCTTCACCAAACCGCTTGCCAGGACAAAGTTCGAGTACTTCTGTGAGAGACTTGGCCCGGTGGAGAATGCCTCCCTAGCTGAGAGGGAGTGTCGATGATTGCAGCTTCATGAGACATTATCCATATCGTTCTCCTCTGGACTGAGTTGAGACGATTTGTGAGAACGCCCATGTGATGGGTGAGTCATACTCCTCTGGACTGAGTTGAAATGACATGTGTGGTCTCTTGTCGTGCTCCTCTGGACTGAGTTGAGATGACTTGAGATGGTCTCCTGTCGGACTCCTATGGACTTAGTTGAGTCGACTTGAGATGGCTTTCCAGATAGTACTCCTATGGACTTGAGTTGATCTTTTGAGAGTGACATCCCTGTCACTGAGCACATGTGGACGTGTCCCTAGTGGAAGAGCACTAGAGGATGTGTGAGATCCCTTGCTATATTATCAAAAGCGTAAGACTTTGGTAAAACCCTAATTTTTATTGTAAAGGGTACAAGTCAGCCCCGCCATGTAAAGATAATTAATATTGTGTAAAGATTAATTATGTTTCTGAGTTGTACAAGTCAGCCTTATTGTGCCAATAGACACATCCATTTGATGTGCTAGGTCATGTATAAATAAGAGTTAGATCCACATTGTGGATCACTCACTCACACTTGTTTCATTATCTCAATGCCTACTTGTAAGATTGAAGTGCACACTTCTCTTAGGCGCAATCTTTCTTGGTCATAGAGCACCCTCTTGTGTGCACTGGGGTTTGTGGTGAAAGGGTGATCTTCTCTTGACTCTAGCAAATGATTGTTGGGTTTTTCCCTTGGTTGAGAATATTTTTCCCAGGACAACTTCTTGTGTCTTGTGCATGGTTATTTTTCTTGTTATCTTGGTTACTGCAACTATTGTATATTGTATTGTTGCATTGTTTATGGTTCAAGTTCATGCTAAATTGAAAAGAAACTACATGTGCTTGAGTTAAGCATTAAAAATTCAATAGATATCATATGGGAAGTGGAGTATCATTCAAAGTTTACATTATGAAAGTCTCCCCTTTCATTTGTTGAAGTTTTGCAACTTCGGGAAGTCATTCTCCACAAGAAAATACAAAGAAAACCATTGAAGAAGAATCCATAAAGCATAAGAAGAAAATAGAAGACAAGAAGATCAATTCGACTCCATTGAAGCATTGAAGAAACACTTGTAAAAGCAACAAAAGAAATAAAATAAAGTTAAAAGACAAAAATGACAAGTCGACCGTGCCAGTAAAATTAGGTGACTTGACTAGTATAAATAAAGGCAGATTCATTTCATTATTACACATCTCATCAGCTCTCCTCTTCTAGTGCGCATTTCCTAGTTGCTTTGTGCCAGTTGCCAATTGTAGTTACCAATTGTGCCAGTTTTGTGTTGCGTTATCTTGCTCTAGTGACGCACCATACTTGAGGGATATTCCTCACACTAGGGTGCAACTTTCTATGTGCATGGAACTCTTCATTTGTTTGGTGATGTATTCATGAACTTGGATTAATTTCTTCTAGAGAAAAGTTTTTTGGGTTTTTCTCTCGAGTTCGGGTTTTCCCAGGATAAATCTTGTGTCTATTGTGCATGGCTATTTCTCTGTGATTTTGTTATTTCCGCTGCATTTTTATTTCAGTTGTAATTTTCAGTGTGTAATTAATCTATGATAACAGTGGCATTAAAAATATGTTTGAAATCATAAGGCAATAATGATTAGATCTATAAATTAGAAAAAACAACATGGGATTAGAGCAGGTTGCCTTCAGAATAGTCTAATCATTGGAAGAAATATCGTGAGCAAAATGGAAGGCCACATTGTTGAGATTTGCTGCTGCACATGGAATTTTCTTTTGCACAGTTTTTTTTTTCAATCTCGTTGAGCAATTTATTGGAGGACACTAACATTAGTTTTTCCATGGATCAACTCACCCTAGCCTAGCGCACCTCTTAGTGGTCTCATATTGCAACTTGGTGAAAGTTGAAATTTCACCCAAAATAACAGTGGCAACAATTTTTTTTAAAGCTCGTTGAGCATTTATTGGGATGAGTTGGGGAGAACGTTAGCATAGAGAAACTCACCTTGTCTTAGTGCACCTATTGATGCTCTCAAATTGACATTTTGTCAAAGTTGAAATTTTAGGGTTTTCAGGGTTATTGACATTTTCTTGGACATTGAACCTTCTGTTTTAGATTTTGTGATTTCTTCTTGGCGGGTAGTCTAAGAGTTGGAGGCAAGCATTGGTGGTGTCTCATATTGTGTATGACAACTCAAAATCAAATGGAACAACAACAACAAGTATCCAGGTTTGATATTTTATATTGTTTCATATTAAGTAAGTGTTGCAACTAGGACAATCATCTTTAGAGGTCTATTACTGCTAAGTACTATTGCTATCAAATGTTTAGTAAAACTTGAATATTGATGGTACGATGATCATTATGTAAATGCTCATTGTTCAATACTAATGATGCACTTATTTACAAGATGAAATTGATCTCTTCTAGGAGATGTTCTTGGTTGTTGTATTTGTCCTAGGAAAATTACCTTGTTAAACTCCATGGAGGTTACCATGGAGATGTTCTTGTTTTGTTTAGGGCAGGTCACTGAGGAAGAATGATTGATCTCAACACTAGAAAAGTGTTGTTCCTGTATTTTTTGTTCTTGTTCCAGGCAGGTCACAGGTAATAGCTTTGAGAGGGAGTTATAGTGATGATTTTTCTTGTTCTTATTTCTTGTTTCGGGTAGGTCATAGGTGATGGATCGGAGAGGGAGCTATAGTGACGGTTGCAGGTGGAAATTGGTTAGATGGTCTCTGGTTTGAGACATGGAGTAGACTATCTAGACATAGAGTTGTGGACTTGACAATATACATCCATGTACCGAAGGAGAAGAGGACAAAGTTAGAACCCTCTGGAAAGAAGGATACTTTTGTGGGATACAGAGAGTCTCACATGGAGATTTATAGTGACGAGTAGGAGGCTCTGAAGGATGATCGTACAGATCCCTCTATTTCAGTTGTTCATCCTTTAGATTATCAGGACGAGTCAGTAGAGACAACAGGGCTAGTGAATCTACCTAGAGATGTTGTAGTGACCAGGACGAGGCCAACATGGCTTCGTGACACTTTGCAAGATGTAGTGAGACATGCAGCTCCCCGTGATGCTTTCAGGGAGAGAAAATGACCTTAGAGATTCTCTAGCTATATGGAATTGATGAACAACATCATGAGGAGGAGCAGATGGCTCGACTAGTGGTGAGATAGATGGCCCCACCAAGTACCTGTTGAATTTTCACTATGCTAGGCTCAAGCATGAGGTTTATTTCAATTTTATCATGTACTTGAACCATAAACAAATGCATCTACACCATACACAAGTGCTGCAATAACCAAGATCACAAGAAGAATTACCATGCCCAAGAACAAAAGAAATATCTTGGGAAACCCTTCTACTCAAGGGAAGAAAATCTAGCAATCCTTTGTTATATTCTCAAGAGAAGATCCCCCAACCATAAAACCCTAATGCACACAAGAGGGTGCTCTACAACCTTGATGCTAGTGCCCAAGAGAGGTGCACACTTCAGCCTTAAAGGTAGGTCTGAAATTTCCAAATGACAAGTGAAAAGTGTGTTTCCTCAATGGGGAAATCACCTTTATTTGTACTATTCTGGACACAACAAAAGGTGTGTCTGTTGGCACAACAGGGCGGACTTCAATAACTCATAAATATAATTATTATTATAATAATCATTAATTATCTTTCACATATGATGGGGTCGACTTGTACCCTTTATATCATGATTAGGGTTACAAGTAAATCTTACACTTCGACAATATAGCAAGGGATCCACACGTCCACTAGTGCTCAGCCACTAGGGACACGTCCACTTGTGCTCAGCCACAGGGACGTTATACTCAACATATCTCTATCTCAACTGAGTCCACAGGAGAATCATATAGAGTACCACATCGTCTCAACTCTCACACAAAGGAGAATGATACACCCATCACATGGGAACACCTAACCACCGGGGGAAGACTCAACTCTCACACAAAGGAGAACGATGCCCCAACCACTAGGGTACAACTCAACTCTCACACAGAGGAGAACAATGCCCCATCACGTGGGCATTCCCAACACTGGGCTCTCTCACAGGTCGACTCGACTCATTCACAGAGGAGAATGTATCCTAGAGGATGTCTCACGACGCTGCAATCATCAACACTCCCTCCACCAGGCCAAGTTTCTCATTTAAGTACTTGAACTTCGTCCTAGCAAGCGATTTGGTGAAGATATCTGCAATCTTCTCATGTGTAGGAAGGTACTGCACGTGTACTTATTTCGTCTGCACCATGTCTCTTATATAATGATATTTATTCTCATTGTGTTTCAATTTATCGTGAAACACATGATTCTCAGACAACTTCACACAACTCTGGTTATCACAATGAATAATGGTAGAATCCATCTCATGATCAAATAAATCTGTAAGGAGTTTGTGAAGCCACACTGCCGTTATATATTCTACTTCTGCGGTACTCTACTCAGGAAGCTCAACGAATCAGAGAGACTCTACTCTATTTATGACAAGGAAATGCTAGCAATCATGCATGCCTTAACCAAATTCAGGCAATATCTGGTAGGTAGAAAATTTGTAGTGAAGACTGATCACAACAGTCTCAAGTATTTCCTGGATCAGAAAGACCTCAGTGAGAGACAACAAAAGTGGGTCTCGAAGATCCAAGCCTTTGACTTTGACATTGAGTATTTTAAAAGAAAGAGGAACGTCGTAGCAGATGCCTTGTCCAAGAGGCCAACATGGTGTTTGATGATGGACATTTGCATAGATTCCAAAAACAAATTTTCTTGTGAGGTGATGGATGGAAAAGTGGTTGATGATAAATACCGGGTACTAGACGATGCCATTTTCTACAAGGATCGGCTCTACTTGGTTCCAGAATCTACCTTGAAGGGGAAGATTATGAAGGTGTGTCATGATTCGTATGCAACTGGGCATCAGGGGTACTTCAAAACTTATAGGCAGATCAGGGAGAGATTCTCATGGAAGGGTTTCAAGGATGATGTATTGAAACACATATGGGAGTGCACGACTTGTCAGCAGAACAAGTCCAAGCAAACACACCCCGCGGGTTTACTTCAGTGTCTACCCATTCCGGAGCAGAAATGGGAGAGCATTTCTATGGACTTCATTACAAGTCTTCTTCGAGTGTAGGGCACAAACTGTATATTTGTGGTGGTCGACAGACTGACCAAATTTGCACATTTCTTTTCCATACCCACAGACTACAAGGCCAAACAGGTAGCATAATTATTTTTGATAGAGGTATTACAATTGCATAGTTTACCCAGACATATATTCAGTGATAGAGATGGGCACTTCATCAACGCGTTTTGGCAAGAGATATTTCGGTTGGTGGGAACAGAGCTAGCCATGAGTACCAGCTACCACCCACAGACAGATGGACATACAAAGATTGTCAAGAAATGGGTGGAGGGGTATCTGAGAAACTATGTGGGAGGGCAGCGACGCACATGGGTGAAATGGTTGTGTTGTCGTCCTTATGCACACTTGCAAACGTGAGTTAAGTCCTACTCGCTTAGTGTGCCCTCGGAGACACAATGTCTAAGTTTCAGCCCACACTGTCACCTTGACTGAAACTTCTTCCGTCTAGGCTTACTCCTAGGGAAGCCAAGGGGGGTTGTCCCTAAGTTGCTAAGTTAATTTTATGTTAAGTGTCTAGGAGTTAGTTTCAATTGATTAGAGGCTAAGGGAGATAACTAGCCTAGGATGACAAGCATCAATGCAAGTGCAAGTCTAAGTCTATATGTAAAACAACCCTTTCCCTAAGTCAACTAAAGACTAGTGCCTAAGGTTGGGCAAGGGGTCAACTATGTTTTGGGGTGGTTCAATTACAAAAAGTATTACAATTAAATCAACTAAACTACCCCAAACCAAGATTATAACTATACAAAAGAATGGTTAAGTGTTACCAAGTTTACAAGATTGACAGATTAGTTACCAATATACATCAACTAGATACAAGATACATAAATGTACAAGATATACAACAGATATAAACAATTCACACCCTAGGGCCAAGCATGCCCCAAGTGGCACTTACTCCACTTGGACTGCCTTCACTGGCAACTAACCATAAAAGCACTCAAGGATGAAAGCAAGTGATGCCTCCCCAAGTGGGATACTCAATCACTTACTTTATCCACACCACAAAGACAATTGATCAATAAGATAATCAAGCTACTACATCAATGTCTACACCACCATAAAAGATGAGACAATTAGTTGCAAGTAGATAAATAAATCAATGAGATTATCACAAGTTATGTTGTTCTATCAATACATCTACTTCCCCAAAACATACACAAGTGATCTATGCAACTAATGTACTTTCTTAAGTATTTTAGGTTCCCACCCCCTAACTAGATGTGTGTCTCAACTCCCAATTCCACCAAATAACTGCCCGGTGCTCAAGATACTGGGGCTACGAGTCCCCAGCCTAGCTTCCAAGGTCAGCTCGTCGCCACTGCAAATAAGAAGTAGTCTGAGAGGGGATCTCCCCAACGAAATCACGGGATGGTCCCCCGCCACTTCCCCCTAGACTGTCCTTCAAACCCGTTTTAGATGGTAGAAATAGTTGTTAAAGACCCCTAAAATGTTACTAATTGTTGTTAGGACCCTCGGGTGGGTCTTTAAGGTGTGTTGGGTGTATTTTAGAGAGTTTTAGGCACTTTTATTTTATCTTCTTAGCGTATGGCCGTGAGCAAAAGTTATCCAAAGAGAGTGCTTAAAAATGAAAGATTATACCACCAACAACACAATGTTTAAACCATCTAAACTAACATCACATGAAAAGTACTTCAAAATATATCAATAGATTAAACCATTTACCATCACATGTGAAATGCTAGCAATAGAAAGAGATATAAAACTTTAAAGAGCTTAGATGATTAAACCATAGGTGTATGAGATGATGTAAAGTGTTTGCAATATGTTAAGATGTGTATGAGCTTAAAAGATAAATAAAACTATGAGCCAAAGTCTTAAACCATTCACATCTAAACCATAAGTATCATATGTGTGTGCCAAAGGTGTGTGATAAACCAAGAGTAGGCCGTGAGCACTTTAAACCATGAACATATGTAGTGTTAAACCAAATATAATGTCTGCAATGTGCTAAAGGAAATGCACTAGGCCGTGAGGTTTGAATGACTTAAAATGAATGCTTGAAATGTGTTAAATGTGATAGCTTAAAAGGTTGATGAGTTAGAGCATGAGCAAATATGTTTAAACTATCACATCCACCATAAAGAAATTATCACATGTGTATCAAAGGTGCAAGTGTATGTGAGACCCAAGAGGGCCGTGAGCATTTATACCATATGCATGTGAAATATCAAAACCAAAATTAAATGTGTTGGGTGCTAGAACAATACACTAGGCCGTGAGCAATTTAGGTGAGTAGGCCATGAGTGTAGTGCAAGGTGAGGTCATGAGCAACACCAACAAGTTAGGCCGTGAGCAGTGGTATGCTAGGCCGTGAGCAAAAGGGCTCAAAAGTGACTAGGCCATGAGCCAAGTATGGCTGGGTCGTGAGCTAAAGAGCGCTGCTAGGCCGTGGGATTTTGAGAGATGGGCCGTGGGCTCAAGTGTGTTCAAATTATTTGCTTAGTGTGTGATCTCAAGATGTGTCAAAACAAAATCAATACCATATACAAGTTGTGCTAAGTGATGAAAGTGTAATAGCTTTAAAAGGTAAAATGGCTTAGCAACTTATGATAGAGATCTATAAACAATTATCACTTCAATATGCTTCTAGAAATTAGTCAAATAACTCACAAGTAGAAGATCTAAAGCATTAGCCACATATCCAAGATATCTAACCATTAAGCATGAAGAACAAAAGCATATGAAAGACACTAGAAGGAAACTAAGCTTGTAAGTGAAAGACTAACTAAGAGATGATCAATTTCTAAGCTAGAGAAAACACCACAAGTTTATTCCCTTAAGCCAAGGCGATTTTGGGGATGACTCCCCCAAGGTGCCGGCAAGTGAGGTTAACCTTACTAAGATAAACTTGCACAGAAAAGGAGGGCTTTGAGACTTATGTCCTCCACATACATGGAGAGACTAGACAGGCTTCTGGCCTACTCCTCAGGCAAGAACTATCTTAGTAATGCTAACAAGCATTATTAGATTGATTTTATATAACAAATAAAAGAATGAAATACAAGTTAATCTAGATGTTATATAAACAAAAGAATAACTAACTAAGTTAGGTTACTTCTATGAGCTCAAACTACTCAGAGAAGCTTCAGAAATTTATAGAAAATGAAAGAGAAGAGAGGAGAAATGTCACCCAAATCAATGAGAGTTGTTTGGGAAGCCTCCTAGGTGTTGTATGCAGCTTGTACCTTCAGAATATGACGCTGCCCTGCAAAAATAGCAAGCAAAATCTTGCTGGAAATGCTGCAAGAACACCAATATTTGTTACAGAAATTTCTGTGTATACACAGAAAATTTCCAGCAAGGTATTATGATATAAAAATTTAAATTTTTGACCTATCTATGAGTTAAAATGCTACAGAAAATGACAATGAATGATAGCAAGATATCAGATCTAAAAGAACAACTTAGAGTTTATGCAGGAAGTGGTTGTAATCTACTTCTAAAAGTCTCCTCCACTCCACAACCTGTGAGACAACCTGTAACTCAAACACAAAGTAGATCTATAGCAGCATAGTATGGGTGATTAGTATTAAAAAACCTGAACTAATTCATGATCCAATCTAACCATTCACATATATAAACCATCAACACTAATGTCTATTTGATTTACCCTAGTAAACTAATTTACCAAGGAATGCTAGCATATAAAACTACAAGATGAGTAAGAAACAATATCACCTCATGTGATCTTGATCACTAGACTAATCTATGAGATCCAAAATGTCCTCCAAAGCTTTTTTTATTCATCCAATATGGTAGAACCTTGGGCAACTAATTGCTCCAAGCATTCCAATAGAAAATGAATGAGTGGAAGATGGCAAGAGCAAGAAAGATGGCAAGAATTCGGTAGCATAACAATAGCTCAAAGAATGGTGAGGAAAAAGGGTGAGGAAGGGTTGTATTTATACCTCAAGAGGCAAAGTGAAGGCACTTGGATGAACTCCAAGTGTCAAATCTACATCAAATGAGCAAATCTCAATGAGTGGGTACACCATCTAGGGTTTGAAAACTAGATCTATGGTGTAGAAAAATTTAGGAGGTGTTGGGATAAAGAAAAGAGGTGTGAGAAGCCTTGGGGTTGATGCCAAGGAAGGTGAGAGGTCTCAAATAATTTTAAAAAAATTATTTGTGGAGTTTCTAGAAGAGGGGGCGTAACTCCTCTTGGAGGGAGCAAAAAAAGTGTGAAAATGAATGAATGGAGGGGAATTGATGAGAAAAATTGAGTGGGACCATCCTAGGAGGTGATGTGGAGGTCAAAGGGAGTCATAACTCATTAGAGGGGGCCCCAAACAAGTCATAACAACCTCCATAAAAAAAAACGTCACTTGCCCTAGGGGGCCATGTTTTTTGAGTGTAAAAGGTGGGTAAGGGGTTAGAATAGGTTTAGAGTTAGGTTTTTGGTATGGGTTAGGGTTTTGGTAAGTCTAGGGGGTGCACCACATGTGTGGAGTGTCCTTTCAACTTTCTATGCAAGATTTCAAGGGATTTAGTTAGTTATGGGTCGTTTTTCCCCTTAGGGCAAGGTTTAGAAGGTTAAGGGAGTGAGTAAAGAGGTTGAATTAAGTTGGGAAAATGTTAGGATGGGTTTGGGTAGGTTAGGAGGGTCTAACTTGCCACTTTCCACCTTACACTCACTCACTAACTCATTTTTACAATGATTTTTGACATTTGACTAATGTCATTTTAGCAATTAAAATTGTTGTTTTGACTTTGACTGACTCTGAGTGGGCTAAGACATAGAAAAACTTGCCCAACTAAGCTGAAA
>ML777982.1:173737-250658 GCA_009831015.1 Picea engelmannii
TTGAACACAATAAGTACCAATATGTTGCAATATTTCTTAGAAATACAAAATGATTCTACATAGGGTAGAGCCACAAAATGTTTTTATGAATTTTCATAAAAAGTATCAAAATAAATAAGCTTATAAATTATTTTAGTATGCACGAGATTTTACAATATTCATATTCGTTACATCCATAGATATAGAAAGAAGATCGAATATAGTACAAAATAAGATTTACAAAAAACCTAAGAATGATTCATTCATAAAGTTAGTGATGAATTCTTTATTATGGTGTCTTTCCTACCAATGTTTGAGGTCCAATTTCTCTCAATTAGTTATGTCCTTGATTAGAAAAAGATATCAATTATAATGTTCCAAGGAAGCTACTCCCTTGTATGCTTTGTGAACCTCTTTTCCCTTGAAATTTTGATCCTCCCCACTTGAAATTTTGTTTAAACTATTTTTGTTATCATTTAATCAAATTTAATCACAAAACTATTCTTTTAACGTGTACAAGCTTCCCTCTTTATTCTCTCCATGTCCACTATACCTTTTTCTATTCCCTCTAAACTTTATTCTAAATAACATTAGTTTAAATAACCTTAGTAAGTTTTTGTGATATACATGTTCACATAGCAAGTTTTTTAATACATCTATTATATTAAAATAGTAAGACTAAACAACTCCTTCCCTCTTTATTCTCTCCATGTCCACCATACCTTTTTCTATTCCCTCTAAACTTTATTCTAAATAACATTAGTTTAAATAACCTTAGTAAGTTTTTGTGATATTTTTTTTCTTTTTTTGTCTACAAAAAACTTCACTTTATATTCATATAGTAAATATAAATTGTTCAACACAAGTAAACCTCGGCAAAAAAGCTCGAAGGCATCTGTAGGAGAGAAGACAGAAACATTATATCGGCCATCCTGAGATAAGGATACATAAAGTAGCAACTTGGATGTTCAGAATCAGAGATAAACATAGTCATATAGAGTGATCCCATATCACCTAAAGACATCAAATACATCAAAAATACAAAATCCCAGCAGGACCAAAACAGATTTAAAAAAGTTCAAGTGCCAAGTGGGGGCCTTCATGTTCCCCCACACATTGGAAGTAAACGATTTTCCTTGGTGCCTGATGAAGAGCCTGTTTTGATAGAGTATCTATTGTTGAATTGTATTCACGATAAATATGTTGAAAGGAAATGGAGTGAAATTTGATAATTAGTTCGTGAATTCTCTCCTTCCAACCCTCCAAATTGTGAACCTGTAGTTGTCCCTTATCGCTAAGCCAGTCGATGATTATCTTGGAGTCATCATAAACTGAAATATCTGATAATTCTAGCCTGGCAACAAGTGTGAGAAGTTCCCAAGCTCTGAGTAACTTTTCTCTAGTATTAGTCCCTGGGCTGCAGTTAAATAACCATTTATAGGTTCTAAGGTATGATGTCATAATAACTCCTCCCGCACCACTGTTCATACCTGAAGCTGAAGCTGCTTCATCGAAGTAACCAGTGACCACCCTATCAGACCAATCTGTAAGATCCCTAGGCACATCTAGTCTCCTAGACTTCTTGTGAATTTTCTCCATACAGAAGTCTTGCAGAAAGGAAAGAGTTCTATAAGAAAACCCTCTGAATAGATGGTGTTCCATTCTCAAATAAAACAAGGTTCCTCTCTAACCAAATTAACCAACAAAGAAAGACTGGTAAAAGTGGAAAGGGGGGAAATTGATGCATGCAATTTTTAAAACATTCGGAAATGGAGACCCCCTGTCATCTACCTGTGCGCTTTAAATTGTGAAAAACATTGTCCCAAACACCACAAGTGAAGTCGCATCCAACAAAGAGATGCAAGTTCGTTTCTGAATTGTTCTTACAGAGGTAGCAGAGGCTCAGACCTTCAAAGCCTCTGTGTGGCAAGTTGTTCCAAAGAAGTAGTTTGTTTTCCTCAAGAAGCCAATTGAATAGTTTGAGTTTTAAAGGGCAGTCACCTCTCCATATAGTATTTCTCCAACCACTAATCAGAAATGGATGTTTTTTTTATTCTATGACCTCGTATGCATTTTTGACTGAGATTTTGCTAGAGCGATCTCCTCCAAGCCAATGTAATGCATCTGGTCTTTGAGTTAACTGTATGCCACTGTGAATAAGAAGATCTCTATAGTTCTGCCAATATGTTGAAAGTGTCCCTCTTAAGTTCAAATCAGTAGAAGTGAGCCAATTATGTCCAAAAATTCCTAGATGGGAAGGGCAACAAGCCTGAAAGAGAAAAAAAATACCCTGAAGATTAAGAGCTTGAATCAAATCGTCTGACAAGTAAGACGACGATCCCAATCCTAGAATCTGGTCCTTCCCTATGTGGATCGAGGCAAATGAGCTCAGGCGCCAGGAGAGACCATGAACTAGTAGATGGAAAGTTTTGGTCAGATATTTCCAAGTCGGGGAGCCCCGATTGCGAGAAACTGAGTCTAATCTGAGCCAACTTTCAATAGAGATAGAAGGAAAGTATTTATATTTAATGACTCAATGCCAGAGTCCGTCCACCTTTAAGGCCTGCCAGAGGGAGTTCACTGCCATAGCTTGACTAAAGTTAAAAAGGTTCCTCAGCCCCCAACCCTCGAATCTCTTAGGTTTGGCTATAAGGTGCCAACTACACAGATGAAAGCCCTTTTTTCTTTTTTTTCCATTCCACAGAAAATTAAAAACGATTTTCCGAATACGGTGAAGAATCGAGGATGGTATGTTTTCCAAGGCCATCCAGTAGACCGGCTGGCTTTCTAAGACTACCTTGGCTAACACAAGTATGCCCCCCATAGATAACCAGTTGTTGCACCAGCGGTTGATTTTGTATTCATATTTCAACAACAGCCAGTTCCAGTCCTCTGCTCTGTAAATGTTCACTTTCAAAATATAACCGAGATACTTAAAGCCAGTGGTAAGGTTATTAATAGAAAAAATGAAGGAAAGTTTAATAGAATCCAAATCAGATTGATGTACTCCAAATTGATAAAAAGAGGTTTTTTGGTTGTTAATCTGTAAACCGGTTGCACTATAGAATAAAGTCAAGAGATCTTTTATCACCTGCCATTCAGATAAGGATAAATTGTTCAAGATGAGGAGATCATCTACAAATAGTAGATGTAGAATTCTAACTACTCTTGAAACATTGATCCCTGTGAGCAATCCCTCTCTTTGTTTATTCTTGAAATCCAAACTCAAGCCTTCCATAACTAAAGTAAATAGTAATGGGGAGAGTGGACAGCCCTGTCTGAGTCCCCTGCCACTAATGAAGAAATCAGAAGGTTCCCATGATCCAATTGGTTGTGTTAAGGCCAAAACCACATTGAAGAAGAACCAGTCTGAGATAGTCCCAGCTTATGGAATCATAAGCTTTTTTCAGATCAATTTTGAGGATCAAAGATTGAAGCTTCTTTTCTCTGATGTTGTGTATGCATTCTTGGGTCGATCCAATAGCATCAGTGATTTGTCTTCCTTTTAAAAAGCCGAATTGTTCTTCTGAAATGGAGCGGGACAAGATGGGCCTGATACGATTAGCAATACGTTCAGAAATGATCTTATAACAGAGATTGCAGAGTGCAATCAAAAGGAAGTCACTAAAATATATCGGCCCATTCAATTTAGGAATGAGGATTAAAAATGTAGAGTTGATAGATATGTTCATTGATCCAGTTAATCTAGTTTCTTCAATTGCCTCTAATAATTCATCCACTAGAAGCTCAAAATGTTGTAAGTAGAACTCAACTGACCACCCATCTGGACTAGGACTCTTGTCCTTGGTGAAGCCCCGTAGGATCTCTAGGATTTCTTCTTTTGTACACAGGCATTCCAGTCGATGTACCTCATCTTCAGTAGTCATTCTTGGATAAAGGCGTATTGAAGCAATTTGATCAACAATAGAGTTATTAGTGTCTTTATAGAAGGTGTTGAAATGTCTCACTACTTCTTTCTTAATTTCTTCCTGTATAATATGTAGTTGATTTGAATCATCTTTAACTTCCCAAAGGTGTTTTTTATTCCTCCTTAAACTAGCAAACCTATGAAAATAGGTAGTATTCTTATCTCCTGAATGGATCCAAGTGGCTCGGATTTTAAGTCTCCAAAGATCCTCTTCTGCCTTTAGAATTCTTTTTCTTTCCAATTCAAGTTCAATCAGCCGAGGGTTGAGGTCTGCACAAGGGTCGAGGTCAAGAATTTCATTTGTGATCCTGATTATTTCTTCTTCAATGTTATCCAAGAGAAGGTGTTCCTTTTTCTTTTGATCTGTTATCCACTATTTGACTTTTGATTTTAGGAAATTGAGTTTTCCAACCAGTCTGGTGTGAGCCCCTTCTCCTGGAGTATTATGTCTGTTTATCCAAACATCTATGACAAATTTGTTGAAGTGCTCATCTTTCAAGTGAGTCGAATTAAATTTAAAAGGAGAATCTACTGGATTAATGCCAAAATCTAGTTGAAGGAACACAGGAGCATGGTCGAAGATGAAAGGTAGATCGGCCCACGATCGAGAGCAAGTAGTGAGGCTAAGTAAAGTAGTAGAAGTAAAAACTCTATCTAGTCTTTTTTGAATGCCTTTTGTGCCCAATCTGCCGTTGCGCCAAGTAGGCACCAAATCAGGTGGCTTGACATCCACTAAATGATGAGACGAAAACAAATCTCTGAAGAAAGTTGTCTGTGGGTCTAATAATGCTTTCTCCCCCCAAATTTCATCAGAGCCAGTAGAAAAATTTAAATCACCTACAATGATAAGATTGTTAAGCTCCAGTAAGCCCTTAGCTTCCAGAAGACCCCAAAAAAGTCTTCGACCTGTATTCGACCCATAAACATTGGTCAAATTAAGGCTTCTTTTATTTGGTAAGTGAACACCTGATAAGAGAATACTGCCTGCACAATGAAAAGATAAGAGATCAAGTATGTTTCGGTTCCAGGCCACCAGAAGTCCACCAGACTTCCCCATCGAGCTCACAACACTAAACATCCAGGTAGGACGAAGTGGGAGTAAAAATTTCCTTGCCTTTTCATCATTAATGAGGGTGTCCTGGAGAAAAATAATGCCTGGTTTAATGGATATAAGTAGTCTGCGCATGGAGGCTAGTTTGAGGGTACCTCCCACCCCTCTAATATTCAAAGTGAGAAGGATCACAGATGACCACAAGCCAGGGCTTTAACTCTAAGCGCCCTCGAATCCTGAGAAGAAGAAGGTAGGTCTGTAGACAAAGGAGGTATTTCTTGATTCCTACGAGCACTTCTTGTTTTGAGGGGTGATAAATCAGTGTCCAATCCCCTCGACCAAGGTAAATCTTTCCTTTGTGTCCCCCGTTCAGCAAAAAGTTCTCCCCTTAGTTCAAAGTCTGGTTAGGAACTAGTTCCGACCCCCGAAAGGTCTGTAGAAGTGTAGGACTAGAGCTCTCCGACATAGGTGTAAAAATAGTTGCATCCAAAGGATCTAAAAGGGTTCCAGATGAGCTGGTAAGGAAGGAGGAGCAGTGAGGGAAGGCAGCTCCGAAGAAATCTAGGAGATAGGCAGTTGTGAGTTTGAGGAGTTAATCAGAGTAGGGGTGATAATTGTAGTAATGGGAGAGGGTACAACAGAAGCAATATCAGTAGGAGTAGTAGGAGGAGGTTTTAAAATTGAGTCAATGGACACAGGGAGGACTGTCGAATCGGAAGTATTTTTATTAAATACATTCGAATCCCCAAATAGATTAGGAGAATTTAATAAAAAATCACGTTCCTGCAGAGAGAGCTCGTGAAAGAAGTGAGGGCAGTAACACTTTAACTTACCTAGCAATGAATCAATGTCAATTTCTTGTATTGAAGGTGAGCTTAAATATTCAAAGTTATCTGCCTCTCCTAGCCCCTCTGGTTCTAAATCCAAATACACTGAGTCTTTGAAGCCCTCTTCTGATGTCTCCTCCTCCGCCGAAGGATCAAGACTACCATAGCAATCCCTCCAGATATGTCTTGTTCTACGACATGGTGTACAACAGAAAGGAAGTCCAAAGTAATCTAAGCGTTGTTCCATCACCAAACCACGCCATTTAAATTCTAAAACATCCATTAAGCCTGTGTGAAGGTCCAACTCAACCAGAATCCGAGCCAAATGCTTATCCGAAGAAATAAGACAGGCTTAGTATATTTTTAGAAAACGACCCAGTAAATTTCCTATGGCCTTAAGTGTTGTTCTGTTCCAGAGGTTGAGTGGCAGGTTTGGTAGAAGAACCTAGATGTGTCGGTGACTGAAATACTCTGTGTTAGGGTCAAATGCACTATGCCACCTTTTCAACATGAGACTGCCTCCAGCGTATTCCCAGAAGATAAACAAAATGAGTTCTACATCCTTCGGGATTTTGAAAGTCAGGCCAAACCAACCACAGGGGAGAGTTAAGTAAACAGGGACATAACCAATAATGGGAAACTAGGTATCCTTCATCGAGTCACGAAAGGAAAGAGAGCACTTAGTTTTGTAGGCAAATCTGCCAACTAAGGCACAAAGGGAGAGATGACAGGTTTCCTCAAGTTCCACGTCCATGTCAATGACGAGTCAACGACGAGCCTTTTTGGGCTTCCAGGCTTTGGGAGGAAACCTGTGTCTATTGGGCTTACAAAGTTCAGAACCACGCTGAGTATGTTCTTGAGGAGAGGCCGCAACAGGCTTGGACCGAAAATGGCCAAAAGTAGTGCCTGCTACGGAAACATCAGAAGCTCTGTTCACTGCAACCGGAGAGCCCAGAGAAAACCCACTTTGAACCGAAACATGAGGTAGATGAGAAACTTATGTAAAATGATCAGTATAAACCAGATGTGATAAGTTAGTGCGAACTTGACTTGGAGGATCGGGAGAAGTGCCAGGAGGTAATAATGAATGCGAAAATAAAGGTTTCCCCACGAAAGAGTTATTTCGTTTAGTATGAGCAGAGTTGAGGGGACCCTTCCTATCCTCTCCATCCTCTCCCTTATTGCTCATCCCGTGACAAGGATTCAGGTGCCTATCAAGGTATGGTGCCACCCCGTCTGAAAGTCAGGTGAAGCCAGTAAAAAAGTTAATGAAGCAGAAGGTGGGCCCCTTCTTTCAAAGCTTGAGAGTAACGAGGATTTAATGCCGAAAAGAAATAAA
The DNA here is from genome assembly GCA_009831015.1 of Picea engelmannii. Classification (NCBI taxonomy): domain Eukaryota; kingdom Viridiplantae; phylum Streptophyta; class Pinopsida; order Pinales; family Pinaceae; genus Picea; species Picea engelmannii. The sequence goes on from ML777982.1 coordinate 180,862, forward strand.
AGAGTCCATAGGATTAACCAGCTAATGTCCACTAACAGTGAGAGTAGGTCACCTAAAATAAGCAGTTAGAGAAATGACAAATAAAACTTAGAGCACATCTCTAGATAATGGCTTAAGGAAGAAAAGACAAGGATTAAAGATATGCAGTCAGGTACTACGAAACCAGTCAGAGAAGAAGATTCTTGGAGAGAAACAACCTAAAGTATATAACTAGATGCACCGGAAGACATTCTAAAAACTTTGAACGATCAGGAGAGCCTAAAAGGAGGATAAACAAGTAGGAAAGATGAAGAACCAGTTTCTAAAACTGGCAATCTGCCATAGAAGGAGAAATCAAGGTTTGAAAAAGGCTAAAAATAGTTCCCGCTCCAAAAAGCTCCATCGCTCTAGCAATGTCTCCACTTCCAATTTTTGCGATATACATGTTCACATAGCAAGTTTTTTAATATATCTATTATATTAAAATAGTAAGACTAAACAACTCCTTTTCTCTTTATTCTCTCCATGTCCACTATACCTTTTTCTATTCCCTCTAAACGTTATTCTAAATAACATTAGTTTAAATAACCTTAGTAAGTTTTTGTGATATACATGTTTACATAGCAAGTTTTTTAATATATCTATTATCTTAAAATAGTAAGACTAAACAACTCCCCAATTCCTACATCATTTTATGAGTAAAAAGAAAAGATACCCTTGAACTATAGCTTTTTCAAAAAGTGTACACCAAAATTAGAGAGGCAAACCATTGTACTCGATTAAGAAGAGAACTTGCATTTTGCTCGAAAATGACCCTTATGTCGCTGCATACACATAGTTGGAAGGCCAATTGTTCAATAGTCGAAAGAGAAGTATTCGGAAGTTCTCGGAAAGGTGGATACAGATCGAGTTTTATTTTTAAACAAGGCTACATGGTAGCAAATACCTGTCGAAGTTTGAATACATGAAAACAATGCAGAAGTCTGAATACATGAAAACAATGCAAGAAAGTAATATATTGTTAATGGTATGTACAATTACATTCATACAAATAAAATGAAAATTTTATTTAAATAAATTTGTTGTAAAGATATGAAATTTGTAGATTATTTGATATTCTGTATTGAATAAATGTGGATATGAAAATATTAAACCGCACCGAGAAGTAAAACTACCACATTTTGACAGGTAAATAAAAATTATTTATAGAAACAAAAGGAAAAAAAAGCAGCGCCACCTTTGAATAAGGTCTTCAGGTAGTAAAACTACCTTATTTTGACAGGTAAATAAAAAATAGAATAAAGTCTTCAGGGAGTAAAACTACCTTATTTTGACAGGTAAATAAAAAATATTTATAAAAACAAAAGAGAAAAAAAACGCCACCTTTGAATAAGGTCTTCAATGTGGTATTGAATAAGATCTTCAATGTGGTATTGATGAAAGATACAGTGATTGCGGATATGGGTTAGCAAGATATGAAAGATACGATGATTGTGGATATGGGTTAGCAATGTAATGAAAGTGGTTTTGCTCTTGGGGAAAAATGAAAAAATAGAACATCGTTCAGTTCTAAAGACGGTTTAACTTATATTTGTGATACCATTAGGCACTACTAGTTTGAACTCAAACTCTCCTAGAGAATATGCATGTTACAAACCTGGAACGTAAAAAAAGGCAGTTTTACTTGTTCCACGATGAAATTCAGATCTTAAATAAGCGACTTGGGTATCCACCCAGTAAATAAACATCAACCACTTGCCAACTTTAGATTAACGTAAAAGCATGCATTGGCAAGAAGGGCTATTGGGTATGGAGCCAAAAGTAAGTCTCACTATACTGTTTGAGATTAGCATGTTTCTCGTTGTTTCTTATTAACTTACAGACATGATCTTGAGGTCGAAACCTCTTTAAACTGAAGGTTCTTGGCATTAACCAAACATTCCAGTGCTTCTGTTATGCTTTTAAAGCTATTATTGCTGACTTTAGTTAGCAAAACTATTACTCTTTAATGGAGGCCGCAATGCCGCACTTTTCAACTAGGTTCAATGTTGGATGTGATAACTCATGCAAAGTAACATGAAGTTGTATCGTGAGCTAACCATTTATCGTGAGAGTAAAATTTCGGCAGAAAATCGAATGAGAAAACAAAGAAGATACATAACCTACCAATCATCGCATGCTTCACATTGAGACATTAAGACATCAGGGTTGTACGACATTTCACATTTGCAGTGCATGCAAGAAACAAATAGACAGAATGCATTTCGTTAAAGACACATCTCGGAGGCCGGTAGATCAAAACCCCGGGAGGCGAAAAAGAAAGCGAAAATTTCATAGCAGATCTCGCTGACATACACGGCCACCCCATCGGGAGTGAACCCTTCGCTTCAACCATCTTCTAACTTCTTTCCATCAAAGATCAAACGTTGCTGGTCAGGGGGATGCCTTCCTTGTCCTGGATCTTGGCCTTCACATTGTTGATGGTGTCAGAGCTCTCAACTTCCAAGGTAATCGTCTTACCAGTGCGGGTTTTACAAAGATCTACATGCCACCTCTCAGTCAGAGGACAAGGTGCAGGGTGGATTCCTTTTGAATATTATAGTCAGCAAGGGTACGACCATCTTCTAACTACTTTCTAGCAAAGATCAAACGATTTTGGTCAGGCAATATGCCTTCTTTGTCCTGGATCTTGGCTTTCACGTTGTCGATGGTGTCCGAGCTCTCAACTTCCAAAGTAATCGTCTTGTCGGTGAGGGTTTTACCAAAGATCTATATGCCACCTCTCAAATGGAGGACAAGGTGCAGGGTGGATTCCTTTTGGATATTGTAATCGGCAAGGGTTCGACCATCTTCGAGCTGCTTTCTAGCAAAGATCAGACATTGCTAGTGAGGGGGATGCCTTCCTTGTCCTGGATTTTTGCCTTTACATTTTCAATGGTGTCAGAGCTCTCGACCTCGAGAGTGATTGTCTTGCCAGTGAGGGTCTTCACAAATATCTGCATCTTGAAATCGGAAGAAAGCTAATGGAGAAGAGCTGCAAATCAACACAAATAACTTTAGTACTGAAATAACAGGAATAACAATAATAATGAAAGCAAAGATCTAGAGTAAACTATATACTGCAACACATACAACGAAATTTTTTCTGTGAAGACATCTTAAAAATATTACAAACCTTACCAAGCAACCAAAACCAAAAAATGAAACCCTTAAAAATGAAGCCAAAAGCAAAAAGTCTCGAAATAGAAAGATTTACAGGAAATCATGGAAACTTTTAAGTATTAATACACGAAAGAAAGCAGTACCCCGAACGACTCTTAAAACATGTCTTCTGTTTGCAGCGTCAAAAGCCATAAAACAAACAAGTTTATGTCTTATGTTTACAACATCAAAAGTTGTCCAGTTTGGTGTATTTCTTGAAAGTATGCACACTGCATTTTCCCTCAATTGTATCGGCGCTGTATAAAATACTTAAAATTCTTTATAGTTGACATTCCCGAGTATTATAAAAATTTTCCAAAGGTTTCAACACTTCCAAAATATGGTTCCTTAAACGTTTCCATTGATTGGACTCACCTGCAAAAAGAAGAAGACCCCCATAGCAGCCATGTGCTCGCCAGACTGCACATGCTGAAAGCCTACAAACCAGATCTGCATCGCAAGGAGCATTCCCAGGATGTACATACAATTGTATGTGATGTACAATCGCAATGAATATCTCCCAGTTACCAAAAGCACCACGACATAGATAGGAATTAAATTGATGATGAATATATAACCTTCCCATGCAGACACCATGTAAAAGTAAGTGAAAGCTGAGGCGACTGACCAGGCCAGGGATCCAGTGTTAATAGCCTTCACAAACAGGTAGAAAGTTAAAAGCAGGCAAAGATCGCCACCCCTTCGTTATCGTACGATCCAACAACGGACCGAGAAATGTAGCCGGGACAAATGGAAATCAAAGCCGCTATTGCAAGTCCGGCACCAGAATCCCAAATCTCCTTACCGAAAAAATAAGCAACCAGAGTGGTATTTGACGCAAAAAACAGTGTCGTCAACACACAGACTTCTCTTATGTGCACTACAAAGCTGAGCAATCTGAGAGTCTAGTAAAGAAGAGTGACAATCACCATAAGACCAGGGTAAAGGGTTCCGTCATGGAATTGGCGACGACCTCCTATAGACTCCTCCAGCCGATAACACCATCGCACACGGACCTTCACAAGGTTTCCCCGACTTCTATCTTCTCCACCCTAGCTATGTAAGGTGGCTTCTGGGCATCCTTGGGAGTCGGCACGCATCACAGTCCTCGACTAAAGAAGTTATCTTTCAAGCTATGTACGGTGGCTTCTGGGCATCCTCGACACGCATCACATCCTACAAGCTATCTTTCAATGGCCACGATGAGTCGACTGCACTGACAGCCATCGACTGCCAAATGACAACAGGAGGATACTGACAAGGGCTTGCTCAATCTGCACTGCAGTGACACAATAAGAGGTTCGTTTGAATAGCCAATGAGATCTTGCCAATTTTTTTTTTAAATAAATGAAATAAATAAATAAAAATCTATTGCTAAAGTGTGACATTAGCAAATCATATTATTTTTTGGTCAATGGGTGGATTAATATATAGTCAATGGAAAACTCATCGCTATATACCAGCTTATAGGCAGGTATAATAACACGTGATAGGTTGTAATTGATGATATATATAAAATAGAGAGCAAGGTTTGAGAGGCTTTTGACAGACGACAAAGGGCGGCGAGAACCGTCCCCTTAAAGAACGCCTTCGCGTAATAATCAAGATGGAAACCACAATTACATTGTTCGAGTAAGGTTTTAAAGAAATCGCTCATGAGATGTTTCAATTAGTGGAAGTTTATGGCTCACAATGTGTTTGGTGGATTTGGAAGTTATAAGTTATTTAAATTTGGATGATCTCATTGATGATTGAGTTAAAGAGGAATGAAGAATTATAAGAGAGATCAAGTTGACATTTTTTTAAAACTTGATTAAGTTTATAGATTATTTTTTATTCATTAAATACATCAAATTTTCTGCACGCAGCCATCAATGCAATTTTTAACCTATATCCATCTACGGAGTTTATGAATCCTTCTCTTGATTTCACTTCAAATTTTGGAACATCGGAGGGGAGCTTGGTGGGCATGGGCGGTTGTTTCTCCTTCTCTTTAGTTTACCATCTAAAGTCACCTATAGAGCCCTTTTTGGGATCACCGACAAAGACGTAATCTAATAGGAGAAATTATAATATAATTTCTCCATTAATGCTCTCCCCCCCTCCCACTCTCTATAGAGGGTGGGAGGGAGTGGCATTAATAGAGAAATTATAATATAATTTCTCCATTAATACCCCCCGTATAGAGGGTGGGAAGGGGGGCATTAATGGAGAAATTATAATATAATTTCTCCATTAATGCTCCCCCTATAGAGGGTGGGAGGGGGAGCATTAATGGAGAAATTATAATATAATTTCTCCATTAATGCTCCGCCCTCCCACCCTCTAATTTTAAAAAGTTTACAAGATATTAACCATTTGATAAGAGTGACAGTGTACCAAGGGGTCAATTATCTTCAAATAACTATTAATCAAATTAAAAAAAAATAAAAAAAATAATAACCTTCTCGACTATTGAAAAATAATTTTCTATCAAAAAAAAACGACTTTGAAACCTTTGTATACACAACAAACACTAAATAAATCGGAGTTCTCATTCATTTTCTGGGTTTTCATGTTGCCATCGCTTTGATGATGGTAGTCTAAAAGGCTAAAGAATAAACGATTTTATCATTACACTACAAAGTTTGCCCAGGACCATGTGTAATTATATTCAAAATTTATGAAAAAAAAAGTCAAAATGTAGAATATGTGTGCAATGTCGGTTCAATTTTTGTCACTTCAATCTTATTCCTGGCCCGTCCACACGTGAAGATCACATTTGATAGAAAACATTTCTGGTGTTTGAAATAATACGTATGTAACAAAATATATAGAATGCATTTTATGAGCAAATTATGTCTTCCATTGTATGGTAGAGTAAATAAAAAAAATATAGAAAAATAAAATGATTTGCACCAACAAATTATGCCTTTCATAGTATCATATTTGATAGAAAACATTTTTGGTGTTTGAAATAATATGTATGTAACCAAAATATAGAATGTATATTTTATGGGCAAATTATGTCTTCCATTGTATGGTATGGTAGAGTAAATAAAAAAAAATTATAAAAAAATAAAATGATTTATGTCTTTCATAACATGGTAAAGTAAATAAAAAAAATAAAAAAAATTTACATCAAATGAATGTCAAGTATTTTTTTTTCATTTATATATAGAAATTAGTTAAATATATTATAAAAAATATGGATGTAGGGAAAGTGAGAATTTTGGTTATACATATATAAAGTTTTTAAAGTTTTTAAAGGCTTTTTCCAAGACTAATAGTTTAATTTCAAAGATTGCTAGCGTTATCTCCCAAATGCTAAGTAAAACTATATATCAATATTTCTTACATGAATACATTCTGACAAATTGTTTACATAACAAAAGACAGAAACAATACATGATTAAACTATATTACGTGTTCGACTTCTTGTCACCATTGGTTGTGTTACTAAATGAGATTTTTTTTCTTTACTACTATCTTCCAAACTTCTATTCCTACGAGTCCCAAATTGTCTTGATTTAGAGGTTTGATTTGTTCTAATGCCACAACTTCGTCTGCTTGGTCCACCCAACTCGTTGTTGATCGAGAGCTTAGCCAAATCTTTATTCCCTGATCTAGATCTTGAGGAAAAGTAAGTTCCTCTTTCACCGTATGCTATGATGTCAATCCCTGTTGTAACAAAAGGTCTTCTTGAGGTACCAATTCCTATTGTATCGAAGGATCTTCTCATGATGTAGTTCCATTGGTTTTTGACGAAGCCTCTTTAATCCCTTCCTTAGGTAGGTCCAAGTTAAGTGGATCTTCCTTGCAGATTAGTTGGTGTTCTTCCTTGGAGTCAACCCACTAGGATGATTTATGTTAGTGCTTCCTAACCTTCCTTGGCCCTTTAGGGAATTGAGTTGCAAAATGCCCTGTTCCAAAACAAGCTCTGCAACATAAAGACTTTTCATAATCCAACTTTTGTGCCAAAGAGTAGGTTTTGCTTATCAAAATTATTTATGTTAGAAACCCTTTGCTGAAATCATTTCCAAACATATTCAAGAATCTATTGATATGTCATTGTTCTTTGTTTATGGACTTATGTAATAGAAACTTTCGATGGTTTTACCAATGGCTCAAAGGCAAGGTAAACCCCAAAAATGCAAAGTAGATTTGGGATTCCAACCCAAACAAGAGTCGAGATTAAAGTTTATGTTATTGGATCAAAAGAGGGAGTCCAAGGGTTCATGCATAAACTTGAATTTCCCCAAAACCATGGTCTTGAGTCTAAGATCAAATCCTTATCTTCCACTCTTGCGCGAATTGAGTGAACTTATTCTTTGAGGACATTTGCTTGCAAGTGATCCAGACTTTTATACTATTGGTCGTTTGATTATGATTATGAGGCATTATGGATATGATGATATATTATTTTGTGTATTTACATAGACATGTGCTATTGAATGGGTTCTCCTGAGTGTGCAGGACTTTGGACCTCAAGGATGCAGAGGCATCGATGAAACCCCTTGGACTCTTTATCGAGTCAGGGAATGGACTATTGGGGTTTGATTGTTATTGATATGACATATGTACATCTGATTAGATGTTATGATGATTGATTATTATTGCTGACATGATTCGTTGATGATGCAGGCTGATGATAGCTTGCTGACCAGACTCACATGTGGAGTAGAGAGGTCATGCACGACAACCAGAGACTTTGAGGGAGAGGTGTGGACAATAGCCCTGCCACATCCTACTAGCACTCTCGTCGTGGCTCGAACTGTAGGTTAATTATTGCCTAGTTCGAGAAGACCCACGATGTCATGAGGGCAGACTACGACAGTCGCTCGCGATGATTCTAAGGGGCACACAATAAGTCAGGGGCCTTATTCCTTAGAGGCCCTTAGTCTTCTAGAAGATCACCTGGCGGATTATTGACTCTAGGGGTTTTTTATGTCTACCAAGTCAGTCAAGAGGCGAGTGGCACACTAGGAGCATGTAGTGCATCCTGAAGGGCACGTCGCGCAAGGAAAACGGAAAGAGGCGAGTGGCACCCTTGGAGCACATAGTGCGTCCTGAAGGGCACATTGTGCAATGAAAACAGAAAGAGGTGAGTGGCACCCTTGGAGGACGTAGTATGTCTTGAGGGGCACGTCACGCAAAAAAAACAGAAAAAGGTGAGTGGCACCCTTGGAGCACGTAGAGCGCCATGAAGGGCGCGTTGTGTAAGGAAAACAGAAAAAGGGTGAGTGGCACCCTTGGAGCACCTAGTGTGTCCTGAAGGGCATGTCGCGATTTCAACAGGTAAGTGAATAAACCTAGTCGGTCTTAAAATGAATGATGTGATAAGTAAGATTTAAAAACGATTTCCCCAATAAAAATGTCACCCAACCTAGTGAAATTAAAATCTAGGTCTAAGTAACACATGTGGTCAGAAAAAATAATAATCATAATTAAACATGTAACAAGAAAGGGGTAAGAAATTCAATTAAATTATTAAAATCAAATTACAATGGGGGATTAAAATTTTGAAAGAGATGATTGTTTTATCTACATATGCTAATTTAATTTTTAATTAAAAAGAAAAAGGGGTAAATGGTTGTTTTTCTACACTTGCTAATTTAAGTTTTAGTTAAAAAGGGAAAAGAGGGAAACTTAAAAGAAATAGGAAACTAAAGGAAAAAGGGGAAACATAAAGAAAAAAGGAAACGTAAGGAAAAAGTTGAATGTCTAACTTAGTAAGGAATCTTGCCTTTAAGAATTTTCTAATTGGGAACTCAAATAGGAATTTAGTAAAGGCGTAAGTCATTTAAGATGTGTAAGGGAATATTGGGACACCAAGGAGCCTTTTTAGGAATTCTTATAGGTGGGTGAGGGAAATAAGAATAATTAAATAATTAATTAAATTAATTTTCTGGTGCAACTAGGGGGATAGATGACATGTGTACGAGGGAGGTTTTTCTGATTAAATTAATGAAAAATAAATTAAATGAGAATTTGGGAAATAAATCACTTAAAAACTCTATAAAAAGAATGGAGGAGGAGTATGGATCTCATCTTTATGCATAACGTTACGCTGCTGAATTTTTGTCTTGACTGAACTTATCTTGTGGGAGTTGGGATACCCAGCTCAGATAATGAGTGGTAGCTCGACCTTGCGAGGCGAGCTGGGTGCTATTTGTTCTCTGGTATAGTGTGTGTGGACCCTTTGCAGCTCGGGGGGATCAAGGGGAAGAAGAGTACCCCTAGCGTTGGCTGGGAGGTACCGGTAAGGTCACATCGGTCGGCAAGCAGGAGCTGAACGAAGCACGCGCATGCATTTATTTTTGAATTGTAGATTAATGTTGTTCTTGCGCCTTCACTACTATATCTCTATTGTGTAATGAATTTTTTGTTATTCAGAGTTTTAATCAAAGAACTTAAAGTCATCCTAGTCTTACACTCGCTGCATTTTGAATTGATTTCCTTGGCAACCCAAACCCTAATTGTTATGATTGTTTTGTTTTTGTTTTATTGATTATTACGAAGAATTTTGTGTTTTTCCCTTGTCCCTTCAGTCATCAGCCCATGCCTGTGCAGTCGGCCAAGAGTTGAATAGATGGTCGTCACTTCAATGTTTAAAGAACTATAGATTCAAATGCCCTGCTTTTCTGTGCATGGATGATGAGTGCGGGATAAATTTACCCAGTTGTCTATCCCTTACTTATCGATGTGATTGATTGATTCATGGCTGAATGATTTGTCTTTGCGCCTTATTGTCAATGCGTATCTCTATTCTTGATTGATTTGTCTTTGATTGATTGACCTCTGATCTCTGCGTTTTCGTATGTCAATCCCTGCGTCATTCCCATAAATTTTCTCTCTGCTTAGACTGATTAAATGTTGAATGTTTCATCTTGCGCTTTCTTTGTGAATGATTACCATTGTGATTTGAGACAACGATTTCCTTTTTAAATGTTAAACGAAAGATTTTATTTGTTGATATGTTTTTTTACATCAGTTAAAAGGTTGGTTAAGCATCTAATGGTTGATATCCTTAGTCTGTCTGCGTTGGTAACAATATGTCTTCGTTTTTAGTTTTTGGATATTTCCCAGCGTTTTTGGTTGGGTGATAATTTCCAGCAGAGATGGATAGTCTCGTTCCTCTTACAAGAGAATCTACATACGTTTGACTTTGAAATTTTTATGCTCTGCCTTATACTCTAAACACAACGAAATTGTTGGTCCTCGATCCAATTTCTTAGTGTTTTAAACTAAATTCTAAAGTGTATGTTACACAACCTTGGCTTGGCTTTATTACATAGCCTTTACACGATTTTCTTGGCTCTATCACACGATTTCATACTGCGATTTTGTGGCCCAACACACAACACTCACCACACAAAAGTTTTGGTGATTCACACAACAAAGTGCACCTTGAATGGAAGCGAATTCTAACTCTGATTGACTGCATTTTTTAGACATGAAAAGACAACGAATTTATTCTTCGATTGGTAGTGAATTCCAACCTTGATTGACTACGTTTTTATACATGAAAAGACAACGAATTTATGCTTCGAATGGCAGTGAATTCCAACTTTCGTTGACTGCATTTTTATGCCTGAGAAAAACAACGAATTTATGCTTCGATTGGTAGCAAATTCCAACCTTGATTGACTGCATTTTATTGGCAGCGAATCCCCTTTTTTTTATTGTTGTGAGGTGTTAATGTTTTATGCCATTATTATAGTTCTTTGCATTTCAATAGATAAGAGCAACATAAGAACAAGATCACTAAGAAATACACATTCACAAGAGACACAACATTTATCCTAGGAAACCCAACAAAAACTTCCTTATCATAAATTGCCAATATAATGTCAAGAGATAACTCAAACCAATAAAGAAAGTCCTCTCCAAAAGATGTGCCACTGTTCTCCCTCTCTCCAACTGGTAAGTCGCAACTTGCCTCTTAGAAATGAGCAAGTGTGTTGTGTGATAAAGTGAGGCGCTAGCCTCTCTATATATACAAGTCTAGCACATGTGAAGTGTCTTCACTGGCAGGGCCGACTTCTCACTCTGGGTGGGTAAACCCGCCTTTATTATATTTCTGGGTCTCAATAATAACTGCTAGGGCCGACTTCTTATTCTGCCTATTACAATTGTCTGTTGACCAATCTGCAAAAGTGGATTTGGTCCTAATACAATAACTGACATGATCAATCCACAATGGGGATTTATCCTATGAATAATATAACAATAATAATAAGAATACTCTTTGCAGTTACATTATTTCAACACTCCCCCTTAACAAGAAGGGTATTCTTCAACAGCATCAGGCGAGAGAGGTCTGCATCATTAGTGGCATCAGGAGGACAGTATCGTCAATATCATCTTGGAACATTGGCTGGCATATCTACGAGTCATCGAAAGTTTTCATCGGCAACATCATCATTCTCGAAAGAATGCCATCATCATCTGCATCAATATGTATCAGTAAAAAAGGATACCTCATCACAGCACTAGGTTGGCACATCACAGTACTACACTGGCTCAATGTCACAGCTGATAAGATGGTAGCTCAGTGTCAGTCACATCTTGCTTTACGTCTAACAACTAGGGCAGAAGCAAGGTATACATCATCTTTCTTTACGTCTAACAATTGGGTCAGAAGCAAGGAATCATCTTGCTTTACGTCTAACAACTAGGTCAAAAGCAAGGAACACATCATCATCTTGCTTTACATCTAACAATGAGGTTAGAAGTAAGGAATCATCTTGCTTTACGTCTAACAACTAGGTCAAAAGCAAGGAACACATCATCATCTTTCTTTACGTCTAACAGTGAGGTTAGAAGCAAGGAATCATCTTACTTTACATCTAACAACTAGGTCAGAAGCAAGGAACACATCATCATCTTGCTTTACGTCTAACATCAAGGTCAGAAGCAAGGAATCATCTTGCTTTATGTCTAACAACTAGGTCAGAAGCAAAGAACACATCATCATCTTGCTTTACATCTAAAAGTGAGGTCAGAAGTAAGGAATCATCTTGCTTTACATCTAACAACTAGGTCAGAAGCAAGGAACACACCATCATCTTACTTTACGTCTAACAGTGAGGTCAGAAGCAAGGAATCACACACTCCCCCTTTCAGGGAGGGTCCTTTCAGACTATACCAAGCTTATCTCAAAAGTGTTCAAACTTTACACGAGATAGAGGTTTGGTCAACACATCAACAACCTGTTCATCAGTGCTGACATATAGGAGCTTCAAGGCTCCTCTCTGCACCATGTCACAGATGTAATGATAGCGAATCTCTATGTGCTTCGACCTGTCATGGAATACATGATTCTCTGTCATTTTTATGCAGCTTTGGTTGTCACATAGGATAGTTGTTGCTTCCATTTCTAGGTCAAAAAAACCGGTCAACAACTTTCGAAGCCATATAGCTTCGCAGCTAGCAGAACATGCGGCAATGTACTCTGTTTCCGTTGTGCTGAGAGCAATACTGGATTGCTTCCTACTCTGGCATGAGATCATCGCTGATCCCAAACTGAAACAACATCCGGAAGTGTTTTTTCTGTCAGCAACGCTTCCTGCCCAATCTACATCAGTATATCCACTCAATGTAAAGTTATGATCTCCATCATAGCTGAGACCATAATCTATTGTACCTTTAAGGTACCTCATCACATGTTTTGTAGCCACTAGATGAACATGTCTAGGGTCTACCAAGAACTGACTCAAGGTGTTTACTACAAAACAAATCTCTGGTCTGGTGTTCATCAGGTACATCAACAATCCAATAATCTGTCTGTACAGTGTGGCATCTATCAAGTCTGACGAAGTATCGACCAACAACTTCAACTTCATTTCCATGGGTGTATTCATGGACTTACATTCTAGCATGTCGAATCTCTTCAGGATTTCGACTGTGTACTTCCCTTGGTTAAGAAAGATCCTTTCTGGACTTTGCCATACCTCAAGGCCTAAGAAATAATGCATTAGGCCAAGGTCTTTCATTTCAAATTCTGCGGCAAGTCTCTTTTTACATTCAGCGATGAGCTTTTCTTCTCCAGTCAAGAATAAGTCATCCACATACATTAGTAAGATTACTGGTTCATTATCCATAATTTTGAAGTAGAGATTTGAGTCTGCTTTACTCTTGGTAAAGCCTAAGCTCGTCAAGAAACTGTCTATATAGCCATACCAAGCTCTAGGGGCTTGCTTCAATCCGTATAAGGATTTCTTCAATCTGCAGACATGAGACTTCCTGTCTTCAACCTCAAATCCTTGGGGTTGCTCTATATACACTTCCTCTTCGATAGCACCATTCAGGAAAGTTGTCTTCACGTCCATCTGGTGCAACTTCCATTTCATCTTAGCTGCAAGAGCTATGATGGTTCTAATTGAAGTGTATCTGGCTACAGGAGCGAATGTCTCTTCATAGTCAATGCCTTCTTTCTGGGAAAAGCCACGAGCGACAAATCTTGCTTTATGTTTCTCAATACTTCCATCAACAACATGTTTTATTTTAAAGAGCCATTTTGATGATACCACATCCTTACTTTTTGGTCTGGGAACTATTTCCCATACATCATTCTTTATTATGGATTGGTATTCCTCTGTCGTGGCATCTGCCCATTCCTTCTTTTGAATGGCTTCTTCAAAGAAAGTAGGCTCTTCATCTAGTAGATTACACATCAAAGTTGTGTAACTAGAGAATGGCTTTGGTCTTTTCACCTGTCTCGAGGTTCCTTCTGGAACACCATACTTCTCTCCATATTGAATGAGCTCTCTTGCCCAAGAAGGCTTTCTTTTATGGGAGAAGGTCATTTGAGGAGGTTCTTGAACTTTTGTTATATCATGGTCTTCAAGAGTCTCCTCATCAGGGGAAGTTACGACTTACCTTACTGGTTCTGCAGCTCTGGGAACTTCCCTAATGGATTCTGCAATCCTGGGATTTACAGGTTCCTTTTCATATACTTCTTCAAGATGACATCTTCTTGATTTCTTAAGTGTTGCTTCTTCATCAAAGGTCACGTCCCTGCTGATCTCAATGTGGCGGTGACTAGGTATGTAGATTATGAAGGCCTTGGAGACCTCACAGTATCCTACAAATATTCTCTTCTTTCCAGAGGGTTCCAACTTGTTTCTTTTCTCTTTTGGTATATGAATAAACACTGGACAGCCAAATATTTTGAGATGGCTTACCTCTGGCTTCTTTCCGGTGAACATCTCTTCCAGGTTCTTGAACCCAAGTGCGCTATGGGATAATCGATTCTGCACATAAACAACTGCCATTGCTGCTTATGCCCATAAGCACATAGGAAGATATTGATCATGAATCATGGTCTCTACAACTTCCATAATTGTTCTGTTTTTCCTTTCAGCTACACCGTTTTGTTGAGGATTATAGGGAGTAGTGAGTTCCCTCTTGATCCCAACATCTTTGCAGAAGTTCACGAACTCTTTTGAAGTATATTCTCCTCCATTATCTGACCTGAGTATCTTAATCTTTCTTTCAAAAAGATTCTCTATCAAGGCTTTGAATTCCTTGAATTTACTGAATACTTCATCTTTAGATTTCAAGAAATATATCCAGGTCTTGCTAGAATAGTCATCAATAAATGATACATAGTATACATACCCGCTAATGGAGGATGATGGCATTGGGCCACACACGTCTGAATGAATAAGTTCCAATACTCCTTCTGCTTTGCTATCCCTCTTTGGAAAATGGTTCTTGATATTCTTCCCTTGTGCACATCCATTGCATATGCCTTCTTGATCAACCTTGAGTTCTGGTAAACCCGTGACAACTTTGCATATGTATGGTAGCGCCTTGTAGTTGATGTGGGCTAATCTTCTATGCCAAAGTTCGCATGAGTTTTCGATGGCATGGGTCATGGCAGTTTCTGGGTGACCCTTTAGCTTATATAAGCCATTTTCTTCATTTCCGATGACAATTACTTCATTTATGGTTTCTCCCTTATTCCACATGAGAACTTCTCCATCTATGAAGACAACTCTATAGCCTTTCTTATCTAAAGCTGATATGGAAAGTAAGTTCTTCTTCAAGCCCGATACATAGAGTACATCCTTCATCGTTATTGAGTTTTCTGAATCTAGCTTGTAGTTTGATTCTCCCACTCCCTTGATGGGATATTGGTAATCATCTCCAAGTGTCACTTTCTGAGAAAACTTCTTTTCTGAAATACAAGAGAGAGTACTTTTCTTACTCGTCATGTGTTTTGATGCACCGTTATCAATGAGCCATGTGTCCTCTCCAGGTGATACAAATCCTAAGAGGGCCGAGATCAAGACATGGTCTTTGATCATCTTCATAGGTGGTTCTTCATCTTCCACTATGTGGGCATGATGCCTCTTGTGCTTCCTCTTGTATTCTTCTCTTTTGACTAGACAAGAATTCTCCTTGTGTCCCATCTTATCACAATGATAGCATTGTATGGATGAGAGATCTCTTCCCTTGTGTTGTCCTTTCTTCTGAAAACTTCTTGGATGAGATTCTCTGTTGTTGAATTTGTTTGATGGTTGAGGTTCTCTATGAGTTTCCCTTTTGAAGTAGGGTTTCTTCCTTCCTCCTTTTGTATGAGTAGCTAGGGCTTGATCATCATCCCTTGCTAGAAGTGCTTCACGGCTAGCTACCCTTGTCTCTTCTTGGATGCATTCTTCCCATAGGCTCTCAAACTACAGTTTCTCCTTTCTGGCACATATTGTCTGGATGAAAGCATCCCAAGGTCTTGTGAGACCATTTAGGGTCGTCATTACAAATTCGTCTTCATCTATGGTGTTTCCAATCGCTTTTAATTGTTCTTTAATCTCTGAGATTCTGGAGAAATATTCTTGAATCGTTTCTCCTTTCTGCATCTTGGTATTCTTCAATTGAGATCTTAGGTTCATCTTTCGGTTGATGTTCTTTCCTTCGTATAGTTTGCTTAGAGAGTCAAACATCTCTTTCAGAGTGTTCTTGGATGATACATACAGGATCAGGTGGTCTTTGATTGAATCTGCAATGATTCTTTGAGCCCTGATTGAGTCCTTCTAATGCTTTTCTTTCTTTATAGCATCTTCAGGTTCCGACACTTCTTCTTTGATGAATTTTGCTAGGTCATTCTCTACAAGGATCAAACCAATCCTATACTTCCAGGCACGAAAGTTTTCTATGCCTTCTAGTTTCTCAACAATCTTTGTGCTTGCAGACATTTTGTACTTGAGGCTATGAAAAATGAACAAAAATGAAAATGCTTAAAATCAAATTTTGACCTTACTAGGAGGTGTGCTTGGCTGAGGCGAGTAGCCTGGTGTACTTGGATCTGAGAAAATCCAACTTTTTCCCCTTCAAATCTGATCTGTGGATTTCTGGACTAGTGCTTCTGGTACTTCTGGTACTTCTGGTACTGGTTTTTTGGTACTTCTGGTACTTTTGTGAAACTAGGGTTTCACTTTTCAAGATATCCAGCCACTGAAAAGGTGCGCTCAAGGTGCCAAAATGATCCTTGGGGGAGGGCGCAACTTTCTAGGTGGTTTTGGAGTTGAAAAGCTTCACTTTTGAAAAACCCTAATTTGCAGGTACTGCAACAGTGACATTTTTCTCTTGCGAAATATGCTTCCTTCGGGTTGGCTCTGAAACCATGTTAATGTTTTATGCCATTATTATAGTTCTTTGCATTTCAATAAATAAGAGAAACATAAGCACAAGATCACTGAGAAATACACATTCACAAAAGTCACAACATTTATCCTGGGAAACCCTCTAGGGGAAGAAAACCCAGCAAAAACTTCCTTATCATAAATTGCCAATACAATGTCAAGAGATAACTCAAACCAATACAGAAAGTCCTCTCCAAAAGAAGTGCCTCTTCTCCCTCTCTCCAACTGGTAAGTCACAACTTGCCTCTTAGAAATGAGCAAGTGTGTTGTGTGATAAAGTGAGCCTCTAGCCTCTCTATATATACAAGTCTGGCACGTGTGAAGTGTCTTCACTAACAGGGCCGACTTGTCACTCTGGGTGGGTAAACCCACCTTTATTATATTTCTGGGTCTCAATAATAATTGTTGGGGCCGACTTCTTATTCTGCCTATTACAATTGTCTGCTGACCAATCCACAAAAGGAGATTTGGTCCTAATACAATAACCGACATGATCAATCCACAATGGAGATTGATCCTATGAATAATATAACAATAATAATAAGAATACTCTTTGCAGTTACATTATTTCAACATGAGGTATGCATTTTTATTGGCAGTGAATCTTTCATTTACTATTGTGAGGTCTGCATTTTCATTTGCAGTGAATCCCCTTTTAACTATTAACAGGTATGCTTTTTAACTATTGTGAGGGATATGTTTTTAAATGTTGTGAGGCATGTGTTTTTAATGGCAGTAATTGAACCTTTATAACAATGATTTCATACATATCTTGTGACTGTTCTTTCGTTGTGTTTGAGACTGTGTAATAATTGCATTTTATGGATGTGCATTAGTTGCAATGACTGCATAATTGTTGTGTTGCAATTGTTGAGTTGAATGTTGCATATTACAACGATTTCCCTTTTTAGAAATAAAGATGTTCTGACAACGATCTGTGTATATTGACAACGATTATAAATATGTTGTATGCCATCGCTATCAGGTATTAAAAGACAACGACATCATACCTTTAGTAGACAACATTAACCTATTTTGATAAACGACATGTCAAGTATTTAATAGAACAACCACATAATGCATTTAATAGACAAAAATTGATGGTGGACAATTATTGTTACTGGACAACGAACTGTTGAATATTGATTTATTAATAATAGACAACCCTTGGTTTCATAGTTGATGTCTTATCCTTCGACAACACATGGTTAGACAACATTATTGGACAAGATTTTATCTAGTGTTTGTTAGACAACTATTACTAAATCACATAGACTGAGTGCTTATGATAGACAACGAATACTTCATCAAACTTATCGTCATCGAGCTCCTAAGTAGTAAATTAATTGAATATAGGACATCTCAGTTTTAAAATGATATGGTTCCAATGATGGTCGTGATCCTTACTACAAATTAGATTTATCGTTTATATATATATATATATATATATATATATATGTCTCCTGACTTATGAAAACAATAGATTAATTGTTTTTCTTTAACAATTGATCATTTATCCGTCTTACATATCGTCCCTTTCACTTCTTCCTCAGTAGATTAAATGTTGTGATGGTATTAGAATAATGGCTTATTTGCTTGATGATAGATTACATGATTAATTGTAATGATAATAGTTCACTCCTTCGCACTTAGACATCTTTCTTAGCAGATAATGGTTTATGGTCTGTTGGTGAAGTCGGTTAATAGCTTGCACAATTTAAATGAGTGATGTCATCATGCGTCTTGTCGACTTGCTGCTTGGGTGCGTGGGTATAGTCTTCTTGTCAGTTAAATTCGGTCTCCTAGCGCGTTGGATTTAGCTTGGGTAAGGGTCTAAAAATGTTAGGTTGCACCATGCCAACTGTCACGCCTATCGCCTTGTGACGACATGATTCCTGATGAGGGGATCATTGTGCGCCTTAATGGATAACGATGAATGATAACTTGTCCGAAGTCGGTGCTTCCGTTGTGGGTGTTGTTTGTTGTAGTTGTTGTTGGTGTTTGGGTTGTAACGTCTTCATGCGTTTGATTTGTGTGTCATAGAGGTATCTAGTCATTGGTCGTCGAGGTCATTGTGTCGGGATTGTGGATGTTGTCCATTAGCTTGTAGGCATTGTCATGATTGTGTCGGGCGGGTAGTCGTTTCTATTTTTCTTGATTTTCACATGTTTCACCCAATTGTTCGATGTGCTAGTTTGTTGAGTCGTTTTTGTCTGTTAGTTGATCTGCGTGCGTGGTGTTCTTCGTCAGGTTGTGTGGTTTAATTGTTGTCATCGTTGCCTTCCTGCCTAAAAACAAAAAAAAAAAAAATTGCACTTTTTGCTTCGCTTATAGTCGTAACGATTGGGGTCGTTACATATGGTATCAGAAGAAGGTTCAACCCTGTGACTGTGGATCACCATGCTTTCCACTGTAGTAAGCCCTTGAGTATTAGCCTAGTGCTAGTTAAAACTTTAAACTTATCCATGCAGTGATCTCGATTAGACAACATCGTGGAGGCAGACGATGGGGTGCTAGGGGAGGAGGTGTGACGCCTCCAGTAGCATCCACGCACGAGGGGTCTAACCCCCAAGGAGATGAACATGTTGACAGGCAGGAACAAATAGTTGTTGGTGATGTGGTTGGGATAAGGAGGTCTTTTCAACAGATGTCTGAGGCACTTCTCAGCCATTTGGATAGAGATGAGGCCAGGGCGTCGGCACCCCCTGAGGGTCCACCACGTGCTCCGGTCGATACTAGTAGCTTTCACCATGAACTCGAGAAGGTCAAATTTTTCGAGTTATTTGGTGCCCCGGATGGCGTAGCTGTCGAGGCATGGTTGGAGAATATGGCGATGTGCTTTTCACTTCGCGACTATACCTCCAACATGAAGGTCTGCATGGAAGTCTTTCAACTAAAGGGGAGCGCTCTTCTATGGTGGAAGATGCTCTTGCTGCATTTGAACATGATCGTCGAAGACGTTTCATGGGAATTGTTCGAGGAATGGTTCCGAGAGAGGTATCTATTAGAGGAATTCGTTGAGCATCAGCTCAACGAGTTCAACGTTTTGTGACAGGGCGACCGTACGGTACCCCAATACGAGGCCCGTTCTTGGAGCTTCTTCGGTATGCTCCACACCTTTTACTGAGAAACTTAAGGGCAACAAGTTCATGTTGACCTCATTATTAGGATCCAACTTCTACTTCGAGTAGTAGGAATACTGGACCGAAGAAATTGTGTTGGAATGTGGGGAGCCACATTACCAACATGACTGCCCAGTGGAGAGGACCAGAGCATCTGGATCAGTCGGACCCACTACCGTGGGAGTTTTGGGCAAGGCCCATTGGATTCATGTAGCGGTGAGTAATTGCCAAGCAGAGCCCCAGTCGACTGTGCTCGAGATGTCAGATACCGTCACTAACCAGACCCTTAGTATTTTGATAGACCCTGGTGCTACCGAAAGTTTTATTCTGGTGCGGTGCTAAAAAGAATTAAGGTTAAGGAAGTCTAACAGGATGAGTTTAGCTTTGTAGAAATGGCTTATGGAGCCAAACAAAAGGTTGGTGGAAGGTTTGGGGTGTAGCCTTAACCTAGAAGAGTTTGTCACCAGGTCCAACTTATACGTCACGATCTTAGGATCTTATAACGTCGTGATCGGTATGGATTGGTTGGAATCACATGAGATGATATTCAACTATAAGACGATACAGTTAAGCTTGGTCGATTATGAGGGATAGAGACGCGTGATTGTAGTTCGAAACCAGGGAGTTTCCTCGAGGTTTAGCTCTTCCTTGCAGCTATGGAAGAGCATGCGTAAGGGATGTAAGTTTTATGTGATCCTTGCATTAAACGATAAGGGAGTAGCGGAAGGTCTAGAACACCTCCCGGTAGTGAGAGAGTTTGCAGACGTCTTCCCTGAGAAGTTACCTGGGATGCTGCCAGAGAGGGAATTTGAATTTACCATAGACCTAAAACTAGGGACTGAATCGATAGAAAGAATGCCTTATCGGATGTCGCCCCGAAGTTACAAGAGTTGAGAATGCAACTGAAGGAGTTGTTGGACCTGGGACTTAAATGCCCAAGTGTGTTACTGTGGGGTGCGCCTGTTATTTTCATATGAAAGAAGGATGAATCATGGAGACTCTGCATTGACTACCATCAATTGAACAAGGCAACGATTAAGAATCAATATCCGTTGCCAAGGGTTGATGATTTGTTTGATCAGATGAAGGGTGCGACAATGTTTTCAAAGATTGACTTGATATCAATGCATCACCAGCTACGGATCAAGGAGAATGACATCCCTAAGACTGCCTTTAAGACGAGGTTTGGACATTAGGAGTTTATTGTTATACCATTTGGACTGACGAACGCCCCAGGGATATTTATGAGTTTGATGAACGGGGTGTTCCGCGAGTACTTGGACAAGTTCGTCCAAATATTCATTGACGATATTTTGATTTACTCTTGGACGATGGAGGAGCATGAAAAACACTTGCACTTGGTACTACAATGTCTGCGAGAGAACAATTTGCATGGGAATGGTTTAAATGCTCATTTTATCAATCAAAGATTCACTAGTTAGGGCATGTCTTCTCCGATGAAGGTATCATCGTGGATCCCACAAAGGTTGAGGATATTATGGAATGGTCTGTGCCAAGAAATGTCCTCGAAGTGCATAGCTTCATGGGTGTAGTAGGATACTATCGACGGATCGTCGAGGGATTTTCGAAGATAGCAATTCAATTACAAAATTGCAGAAAAAGAACAAGAAGTTTCTTTGGACCAAGAAATGCACGGAAGCATTTCAAAGGCTCAAGGAGTTGTTGACAACACCGATACTAAAGGTCACTGACATGGGCGTGGACTTCTTGGTATGCATTGACGCATTCAAGGAAGACTTAGGTGAGGTCTTGATGCAAGACGGTCGAGTGATCGCTTACATCTCGAGAAAGTTGAGAAGGCATGAGGAGAACTATGTAATGCACAATTTGGAGTTGTAGCTATTGTTTATGCCTTGAGAGTTTAGAGACACTACCTTATTGGATGAAAATTGAACTAAAAATGGACCACTGTGGACTACAACACATCTTTACACAAAGCAACCTGAACGTGTGACAACAACGTCAGACAGAATTGGTTAGCAGGTATGATTTCGAGATTTCTTACATAAAAAGGACAGTGAACAGAGTGGTGGATGCGTTGAGTGATTTCCTCAAGACGAATCTACATGAAAATATTCTAACTTTACAACGCGACGATGACTGGTACAAAGAGGTCAAGGATTTTATCGGACAAAACACAATGATGGTACCAAAATTTGAAGGATTTACTATCGACAATGACGAATCATTGATATTTAAAGGTCGAATTTACACACCACCCAACGATGGGCTAAGAAGTTTGATCCTAGATGAGGGTCACAAAGTAGTGTGCATGGCTCACCCAGGAGTCACGAAGATGAGGGAATACCTTAAACCCTTATTCCTCTGGAAAGGAATGAAGGAAAACATAGTCAACTACGTGGCCAGATGTCTAGAATGTCAGTAGGTGAAGGCTGAACATAAACATCCAACACGATTAATACAGCCACACATTATTCCGGAATCAAAATGGGAGGTTATTTCGATGGATTTCATTGTTGGATTGCCACTGACAACAAGGAGACACAACTCGATTTTTTTGGTAGTCGACACTCTGACGAAGAGTGCTCATTTTATTCATGTGCGTATGACGTATTAGACACCTGACATAGCTAGAGTTTTCATCAGTGAGATTGTGAGACTGCATGGTGTGACTAAGAGGATTATATCCAATCAAGGATCGATGTTTACTAGACGATTTTGGACTAGTTTCCAAGAGGCCTTGGGAACCCAACTTAGCTTTAGTACTGCATATCACTCGGAAACAGACGGGCAGACCGAACGAACAAACCAGATCTGGGAGGACATGTTGGGTATGTATGTGATTGGACCAACATAAGTGTTGGGAATAATTCTTGCCACTGGTATAATTCACATATAACCACAGTTATCAAAGCACCATTAAGATGGCGCCTTTCGAGTTTCTTTACGGGCGACTGTGTCAGATGCCTTGAGTTGGGATCGGATTGAGGATAGGGTCCTGGTGGGACCGAAAGCGATCCAAGAAATGGAATATCAAATGCAAACTATAATACAAATGATCAAGGAAGCGTAGGATTGGCAGAAGAGTTATGTCGATGTGCATCATGTCGACCGTAGTTACGATGTTGGCGGTCGAGTATTCTTGAGGGTGAAACCACATAAGAGTTTGATCAAGTTTGGAAAGGGTGATAAAACATCTCCTAGGGTCGTGGGATCCTGGGAGATTGTGGAAAAGAGAGGGTTGTGGCCTAGTGACTAGCCTTGCCTGATCCTTCAGGCATATGCACAATGTCTTTCACGTCTCTATTTGAGACATTATGTTAGTGATCCTACTCATGTTTGACTTGAGTACCTTGCAGGTATCGGAAGAGGGTGCGCTCACGGCTATGCCAATCTACATCCTGGACCATCGCATTCGACAACTACGACATCGAACAATAGATCAGGTTAAGGTCCAATGGGACAACTATAGTTTGCACTCGACGACCTGGGAGGACGCATATGATATGCGCTAGCAGCTTCCATTTTTGTTGATAGATAGAATTATGATACTGTGATACACTTTATTTCAGTACTTATATACTGTGAAACTTTGGGATGAAGTTTAAAACAAGAGGGGGTGTATGTAACATCCCGCTCTTGCACGCACTGAGTGAACTTATTCTTTGAGGACACTTTCTTACAAGTGATCCAGACTTTTATACTATTGGTCGTTTGATTATGATTATTATTATGAGGCATTATGGATATGATGATATATTATTTTTTGTATTTACATAGATAGGTTCTATTGACTGGGTTCTCCTGAGTGTGCAAGACTTTGGACCTCGAGGATGTAGAGGCATCGATGAAACCCCTTGGACTCTGGATTGAGTTAGGGAATGGACTATTGGGATTTGATTGTTGTTGATATGGCATATGTACATCTGATTAGATGATATGATGACTGATTATTATTGCTGACATGATTCATAGATGATGTACGCTAACGATAGCTTGCCGACCAGACTCACATGTGGAGTAGAGGGGTTACAGACGAAAACCAGAGACTTTGAGGGAGAGGTGTGGACAACAACCCTGCCACATCCTACTAGCACTCCCACCGTGGCTCGAACTGTAGGTTAACGATTATGTAGTTCGATAAGACTCACGATGTCGTGAGGGAAGACTGCTACAGTTTCTCACGATAATTATAAGGGGCACGCAATAAGGAAGGGGCCTTATTCCTTAAAGGCCCTTAGTCTCGCAGAAGATCACCTCGCGGAGTATTGACTCCAGGGTTTTTTTATGTCTACCAAGTCAGTCAAGAGGCGAGTGGCACTCTTGGAGCACGTAGTGCATCTTGAAGGGCATGTCACGCAAGGAAAATAGAAAGAGGTGAGTGGCACCCTTGGAGCACGTAGTGCGTCCTAAAGGGAATGTCACACAAGGAAAACGGAAAGAGGCGAGTGGCACCCTTGGAGCATGTAGTGCGTCCTGAAGGGCACGTCGCGCAAGGAAAATGGAAAGAGGCGAGTGGCACCGTTGGAGCACGTAGTGCGTCCTGAAGGGCATGTCTCGCAAGGAAAATGGAAAAAGGGTGAGTGGAACCCTTGGAGCACCTAATGCGTTTTGAAGGGCACGTCACGATTTCAACGGGTAAGTGAATAAACCTAGTCGGCCTTAAAATGAATGATGTGATAAGTAATATTTAAAAATGATTTCCTTAATAAAAATGTCGCCCGGCCTAGTGAAATTAAAATCTAGGTCTAAGTAACACATGTGGTAAAAAATAATAATAATCATAATTAAACATGTAACAAGGAGGTAAGAAATTCAATTAAATTATTAAAATCAAAATACAATGGGGGATTAAAATTTTGAAAGGGAAATGATTGTTTTATCTACATATGCTAATTTAATTTTTAATTAAAAAGAAAAAAGGGTAAACGGTTGCTTTTCTACACTTGCTAATTTGAGTTTTAGTTAAAAAGGGGAAAGAGAGAAACTGAAAAGAAATAGGAAACTAAAGGAAAAATGGGAAACATAAAGAAAAAGGGAAATGTAAGGAAAAAGTTGAATGTCTAACTTAGTAAGGAATCTTGTCTTTAAGAACTTTCTAATTAGGAATTCAAATAGGAATTTAGTAAAGACGTAAGTCATTTAAAATGTGTAAGGGAATATTGGGACACCAAGGATCGTTTTTAGGAGTGATTTTAGGTGGGTGAGGGAAATATGAATAATGATATAATTAATGAAATTAATTCTCTGGTGCAACTAAGGGGATGGGTGACATGTGTACGAAGGAGGTTTTTCTGATTAAATTAATGAAAAATAAATTAAATGAAAATTTGGGAAAGAAATCACTTAAAAACTCTATCAAAAGAATGCAGGAGGGGGAGTATGGATCTCATCTTTATGCATAACATTATGCTGATGAATTTTTGGTTTGACTGAACTTATCTTGTGGGAGTTGGGATACCCAGCTCGGGTAACGAGTGGTAGCTCGACCTTGTGAGCCGAGCTAGATGCTAGTCGTTCTCTGGTATAGTGTGTGTGGCCCCTTTGCAGCGCAGGGGGCTCAGGGGGGATAAGACTACCCCTAGCGTTCGCTGGGAGGTATCAGTGAGGTCATATTAGTCGACAAGCGGGAGTTGAACGGAGTGTGTGCGGGACAACAACTCAGAGTTGTCGCATTAGGCTACGGTACACATGCGTTTATTTTTGAATGGTAGATTAATGTTGTTCTTGCGCCTTCACTACTGTACCTCTATTGTGTAAGGAAATGTGTTTTACTCAGCGTTTTAATCAAAGAACTTAAAGTCATCCTAGTCTTACGCTAGCTGCATTTTGAATTGATTTCCTTGGCAACCCAAACCCTGATTGTTATGACTATTATGTTTTTGTTTTATTGATTATTACGAAGAATTTTGTGTTTTTCTCTTATCCCTTCAGTGATCAGTCAATGCCTGAGCAGTCGACCAGGAGCCGAATCGACGATCGTCACTTCGGTGTTTAAAGACCTATAGATTCAAATGCCCTTTTTTTTTCTATGCATGGATGATGAGTGCGGGATAAATTTTCCCAGTTTTCTATCCCTTACTTATCATTGTGTTTGATTGATTCATGGTTGAATGATTTGTCTTTGCGTCGTATTGTGAATGAGTATCTCTGCGCTTGATTGATTTGTCTCTGATTGATTGACCTCTAATCTTTGCGTTTATGTATGCCGATCCCTGTGTCCTTCCTAGAATTTTTCTCTTTGCTTTGACTAATTAAATGTTGAATGTTTCATCTTGCGCTTTCTTTGTGAATGATTACCATTGTGATTTGAGACAATGATTTCCTTTTTAAATGTTAAATGACATATTTTATTTTTTGATCTGTATTGTCACATCAGTTAAAAGGTTGGTTAAGCATCTACTGGTTAATATCCTTAGTATGTCTGCGTTGGTAACAATATGTCTGCATTTTTAGTTTTTGGATATTTCCCAGTTTTTTTGGTTGGGTGATAATTTCCAGCAGATATGGATAGTCTCGTTCCTCTTACAAGAGAATCTACATATGTTTGAATTTGAAATTTTTATGCTCTGCCTTGTGCTCTAAACACACTGAAATTGTTGGGCCTCGATCCACTTTCTTAGCGTTTTAAATTCACTTCTAAAGTGTATATTACACAACCTTGGCTTGGCTCTATTACACGACCTTTACACGATTTTCTTGACTCTCACATGATTTCATACTATGATTCTATGGCGCAACACACAACCTTTACAAAACACTCACCACACAAAATTTTTGGCGATTCACACAACAAAGTGCACCTTGAATGGCAGTGAATTCCAACTCTGATTGACTGCGTTTTTTATACATGAAAAGACAACAAATTTATGCTTCAAATGCTTCGAATGGAAGTGAATTCCAACTTTGGTTGATTGCATTTTTATGCATGAGAAAAACAACGAATTTTTGCTTCGATTGACAATGAATTCCAACCTTGATTGACTGTGTTTTAATGGAAACAAATCCCCTTTTATTTTACTGTTGTGAGGTTTGCGTTTTTATTGGCAGTGAATCTTTTATTTACTCTTGTGAGGTCTGTGTTTTTATTGGCAGTGAATCTCCTTTTAACTATTGAGAGAAATGTTTTTTAACTATTGTCAGGGATACCTTTTTAAATGTTGTGAGGTATGTGTTTTTAATGGTAGCAATTGAACCTTTATGACAATGATTTCATACATATCTTGTGATTGTGCTTTGGCTACGTCTGAGACTGTAATAATTTCATTTTATGGATGTGCATTAGTTGCGTTGACTGCGTAATTGTTGTGTTGCAATTGTTGAGTTGAATGTTACATATTACAATGATTTCCCTTTTTAGAAATAAATATGGACTGACAACGATTTGTGTATATTGACAACGATTATAAATATGTTGTATGCCATCGCTATCAGGTATTAAAAGACAACGACATCATACCTCTAGTAGAAAACGTTAACCTATTTTGATAAACGACATGTCAAATATTTAATAGAACAACCACATAATGCATTTAATAAACAGTGATTGATGGTGGATAGTAATTATTAATGGACAACGAACTGTTGAATATTGATTTATTAATAATAGATATCCCTTGGTTTCATAGTTGATGTCTTATCCTTCGACAACATGTGGTTAGACAACATTATTGGACAAGATTTTATCTAATGTTTGTTAGACAACTATTACTACATCACATAGACTGAGTGCTTATGATAGACAACAAATACTTCATCAAACTTATCTGTTGGAGAAATTTCTATTTTTGACACACTAGTTTAGTGGAAGTTAAGTGACTAGTTCTATTTTAGACTTTCTATTTTTACCATCACTATTATGCATGCATGCATTCCTAAGGAAAGTTAACTGCTTGATTGTTTTTCTTAATTATGGAATGTTTTTCCCTATATATGAGTGGATTCCACTCATTCATTGTATCATATTGATCATGATCTATGTATCAATCATTAGTTCATTGGAGTAGTGTGAATATATTTTCTCATTCTTCCATATTGAATCTCTCTTCCTTTCTTGATAAGCTTTGTTTGTACTTGCTTTAGCTAGATCTCATGTGCAGGTTTCCATGAAACATTGACATGGTATCAGAGCTGTGTTACTTGGAGCAAGCCAGACAAGCCAAAGAATAAGGAAAATCGAGGTTTCGGCGAGCTAAATCCGTGATCGTAACTTTCAACAATTATTCCTCCCAAAATACTATGTTTTGGACAAAACGACCCGCGTTGAAAGTAAATCGGTCCATTTTGGAAGTGGGTTTCCAACTGTTTGGCGAGATTCTTCACCGTTTTCTCAGAAATTAAGCTGCAAGATAGCCTCCTGAAACCGATACAAATCCATGGTCGTACCTTTCTACAGTGATTGCTCCCAAAAATATTAAATTTTTGAGGAAACGACCTGCTTGAGAAGTAAATCGACCCATTTTGGAAGTGGGTTTTCAACAATTTGGTGAGATTCCTCACCGTTTGCTCAGAAAGTAAGTCGTAATATCATCTCTTGAAACTAATACGAATTCTTAATTTCTTCATTTTTCACTTGCTGATTGAGAGTAAATTTTTAGGGGTTCTTGGAAACAGTGAGAGAGATGGATATGACAACTATTATACAGTCAAACTTGGTGGTAATCCTCACACCATATAATTATTTTGATTGAAAGCCCAAGGTGACATTCCAACTCAAAAGAAAATGACTATAATTTGACAATGGTGACAGAAACATAACCTACATCAGCAATTGAGAAGATGAGATGGGCGAACCGTAAGGATGAGGCCACATGACTACTTCTTGAGTTAATCTCCACTGATATATGGTTTCATTTTGTTGCATGCAAGACTCCAAAGAAGATATAGACCACCTTGGAAGGACTCTTTGGAAAGAAGGATGTGATGCGAGGTCATATGCTTGAGGTAGAGTTGAATACTTTAGACCCTAAAAGTTTTGATAATATACAAGATTTTTTTACTATATTTAAATCTTTGCTATTGAGCTTGGGTGAATGTGATATTGATAAGTCTACAAAAGAGAAACAACTTATTCTAACAATCTTGGTCAAGCTAGGACCAGAATACGTTATATATGTCTCCAATTTTCATTCTGGCAGATGTCTTTTTTGAACAAATTGGAAAATGCCTATGTTGGCTTAGTTCATTGAGTCTCTTACACAAGAGCAGACAAAACTCATACATATGGGCCTCATGAAAGATCCCAAAGTACACGCACTCACCATGCATGATGGAAAAGGGTCATTCAAACAGAACAGGAAGGAGGGATATTCCAAACCCTTTAATGATTCTTCAGGTTCCAAAGACTATTCAGATTCCAAGAAGAAGAAGAAGGGAAAGCAATGCACTTACTGCAATAAACCGAATCATGAAGAATCTGCATGCATGAAGAAACAAATCGATCTTATGGCACAGACACTTCAGTAGAACAACCTTGGAAACTTCATTCCAAAAGGAGTCAAGAAGCAGAAGGAAGAAGATCCCGCTTCTACGAAAGGTAATCATCATGCTCTTGTTGCAATTAATTCCTCATTTGATTCATGGATTATAGATTCTGGTGCATCCCATCATATGGCAGCGAAAGAGGAAGTTTTCTCTTCCTTGAGTCCATGCTCAAGACCCCCTATTCTCATGGGGGACGATAATCCAGTCGCACTAGCAGGAGAAGGGAGAGTGGAACTCCACAATGGCAGTTTTGAGAATGTTTAACATGTTCCAAAGCTTTCTATGAATCTGCTCTCAGTTTATCAAATCGCTTAGAAAGGTAAAAAGGTTGAATTTACATCAGATTTAGTTTTAGTAATTGACATACATGACAATTCCATCATTGCAATTGGTGAGGTGGATCACAAGTCAAGGTTGTATAAATTCACTAAATTTTATGACGATGACTCCTCTATTCTACTTACACATAAGGAGAGTACTTTGCATGCACCTCTAGTGCAACATGCATATACTCTTGTTCTTCCATCAATTTCAAACATCAGGGATGATTCCATACACTCAGATTATGTACATGGAAATAAGCAGGTAGTACAGCCAGATAGAAGCCAGTGCCAAAGATTCAACATATGCCCAAGAAGGCACAAACCATACTTCAGGCAACAGGAAACCTTACAGGGAATCCATTGGATTAGAGGATGAATCGATCTCAGCATGAGGAGCCTTCTCATGTACTTTTAGCTTCAGAACCTGCGATGCCCATGCATTTTTATATGGTTCAATCTATTGATCCACATAACTACAATAGGGTTGTGGGAAATCCATTATGGAAAGAATCCATGCAGAAGGAGTATGACTCACTCCTACAGAACCATACTTGGAATATGGTTCCACGTCCACCAGAAAGGAATATTTTTAGGTGCAGATGGGTCCATAGGATCGAGAAGTACAAGGCTTGACAGGTTGCCAAAGGACTTGATCAGATCCATAAAGATTTCTACATCTTCACGAAGACTTTAAATGAGTAGAAGTTTCAGAATTTGCGGGATCGTCTTGCATTGAAGAACAAAGTTGTCTAGCAGTTGTTATTTTCTTCTTTTGATACATTATCTTTTGAGGGGGGGTTTTGTTCCCACGTGGTTTTCCCTCTTTCCTCACTTTTATTCACTGTTCATTAGTTGCATTGTACATGAGTACCTAAAATGACCTAGTAGCTGGGACTCATTTTTTACTCCATAGTGATGTTCATGGGGGTGTTGGAGAAATTTTTATTTTCGACACACTAGTTCAGTGGGAGTTAACTGACTAGTTCTATTTTAGACTTTCTATTTTTACCATCACTATTATGCATGCATGCATTCCTAAGGAAAGCTAACTACTTGATTTCTTTTCTTAATTATGGAATGTTTTTCCCTATATATGAGTGGATTCCACTCATTCATTGTATCATATTGATCATGATCTATGTATAAATAATCAACTCATTGGATTAGTGTGAACATATTTTCTCATTCTTCCATATTGAATCTCTCTTCCTTTCTTGATAAGTTTTGTTTGTACTTGCTTTAGCTAGATCTCATGTGCAGGTTTCCATGAAAAACTGACATTATCGTCATCGAGCTCCTAGGTAGTAAATTAATTGAATATAAGACATATCAGTTTTAAAATTATATGGTTCTAATGATGGTCGTGATTCTTACTACAAATTAGATTTATCGTTTTTATATGCCAATGGTTTTATATATATGTCTCTTGAATTATGCAAACAATAGATTGATTGTTTTTCTTTAATGATTGATCATTTATCCGTCTTATATAGTCGCCCTTTCACTTCTGTCTTAGTAGATTAAATGTTGTGATGGTATTAGAATAATGCCTTATTTGCTTGATGATAGATTACATGATTAATTGCAATGATAATAGTTCACTCCTTTGCACTTAGACATCTTGCTTAGCATATAATGGTTTATGGTGTGTTGGCGAAGTCGTTTAATAGATTGTCAATTTAAATGAGTGATGTCATCCTACGTCTTGTCGACTTATTTCTTGGGTGTGTGGGTATAGTCTTCTTGTTAGTCAAATTCAGTCTCCTAGCGCGTTGGATTTAGCTTGGGTAAGGGCCTAGAAATGTTAGGTTGCACCATGGTTACTATCACGCCTATCGCCTTGTGACGACATAATTCTTGATGAGGAATCATTGCGTGCCTTAATGGATAGAGGCGAATGATAACTTGGCTGGAGTAGGTGCTTCCCATTGTGGGTGTTGTTCATTGTAGTTGGTGTTGGTGCTTGGGTTGTAACGTCTTCATGCATTTGATTTGTGTGCCATAGAGGTATCTAGTCATTGGTCATCGAGGTCATTGTGTCGGGATTGTGGATGTTGTCCCTTAGCTTGTAGGCGTTGTCGTGGTTGTGTCAGGTGAGTAGTCGTTTCTATCTATCTTGATTTTCGCATGTTTTTCCTAGTTGCTTGATGTGTTAGTGTGTTAAGTCTTCGTTTTCTGTTACCTAATCTGCGTGTGTGGTGTTCATCGTCAGTTGGTATGGTTTAACTGTTGTCGTAGTTTCCTTCCTGCCTAAAAACAAAAAAAAAAATTGCACTTTTTTCTTCTCTTATAGTCATAACGATTGGAGTCATTACATATGGTATTAGAGGGAGGTTCAACCCTGCAACCGTGGATCACCATGCTTTCCACTGCAATAAAACCTTGAGTATTATTCTAGCGCTAGTTAAAACTTTAAACATGTTAATGTGGTGATATTGACTAGAGGACACCGCGGAGGTAGACGACGGGGTGCTATGGGAGGAGGCGCGACGCCTCCGGTAGCATCCATGCCCGAGGGGTCTAACCCCCAGGGAGACGAACAAGTTGACGGGCAGGAACAGATAGTTGTTAGTGATGTGGTTGGGCTAAGGAGGTATTTTCAGCAGATGTCTGAGGCATTGCTCAACGGTTTGGATAGAGATGAGGCTAGGGCGTCGACACACCCTGAGGGTCCACCGCACGCTTCGGTCGATAGTAGTATCTTTCACCGTGAACTTGAGAAGGTCAAATTTTTTGAGTTCTTTGATGCCCCTGACGGTGTAGACGCCGAGGTATGGTTGGAGAATATGGCAATGTGCTTTGCACTTCACGACTATACCTCCAACATGAAGGTCCACATGCCAGTCTTTCAGCTGAAGGGGAGCGCTCTTCTATGGTGGAAAATTCTCTTGCTGCATTTGAACATGATCGTCAAAGACGTGTCATGGGAACTATTCGAGGAATAGTTTCGAGAGAGGTTTCTATTAGGGGAATTCGTTGAGTGTCAGTTCAATGATTTGCGACAAGGCGACCGTACGGTACCCCAGTACAAGGCCCGTTCTTGGAGCTGCTTCGGTATGATACGCACCTTTTACTGAGAAACTTAAGGGAAACAAGTTTGTGTTGCCCTTAGTATTAGGATTCAAATTCTACTTCGGGTAACAGGAATACTGGACCAAAGAAATTGTGTTGGAATGTTGGGAGCCACATTACCAACATGACTGCCCAGTGGAGAGGACCAGAGCATCTGGATCAGCCAGACCCACTACTGTGGGAGTTTTGGGCAAGGCCCATCGGATTCATGTAGCGGTGAGTAACTGTCAGGTAGAGCCCCAGTCCACTGTGCTCGAGATGTCAGATACCGCCATTGACCAGACCCTTAGTATTTTGATAGACCATAGTGCTACCGAAAGTTTTATTCTGGTGCGACACTAAAAAGAATTAAGGTTAAGACAGTTTAACAGGATGAGTTTAGATTTGTAGAAATGGCTTCTGGAGCAAACAGAAGGTTAGTGGAAGGTTTGGGTTGTAGCCTTAACTTGGGAGAGTTTGTCACTAGGCCCAACTTGTACGTCATGATCTAAGGATCTTATAACGTCGTGATTGGTATGGATTGGTTGGAATCACATGAGGCGATATTCAACTATAAGACGATACAGTTAAGTTTGGTCGATGATGATGGACAAAGAAGCAACAATATTGTAGGTTGGAACCACAGAGTTTCCCCGAGCTTCATCTCTTCCTTACAACTACGAAAGAGCATGTGCAAGGGATGTAAGCTTTATGTGATCCTTGTATTAAACAAGAAGGGAGTAGCAGAAGGTCTAGAACACCTCTCGACGGTGAGAGAGTTTGTGGACGTCTTCCCTAAGGAGTTACCTGGGATGCCGCCAGAGAGGGAATTGGAATTTACCATAGACCTAAAACTGAGGACTGAACTGATAAAAAGAATGTCTTATCGGATGTCGACCCCAAAGTTACAAGAGTTGAAAATGCAACTGAAGGAGTTGTTGGACCTGGGACTTATACGTCCAAGTGTGTCAACGTGGGGTGCGCCTGTTATTTTCATACGAAAGAAGGATGGGTGGTGGAGACTCTACATTGACTACCGTTAATTGAACAAGGCATCGATCAAGACCGCCTTTAAGACGAGGTTTTGAAATTACGAGTTTATTGTTTTACCGTTTGGATAGAAAAATGCCCCATGGGTATTTATGAGTTTGATGAACAGGGTGCTCCACGAGTACTTTTACAAGTTCGTCCAAGTATTCATTGATGATATTTTGATTTACTCTTAAATGATGGAGGAGCATGACGAGCACTTACGTTTGGTATAGTGTTTGCGAGAGAACAATTTGCATAGGAATGGTCTAAATTCTCTTTTATCAATCGAAGATTCAATACTTAGGGCATGTCATCTCCGACGAAGGTATCTTCGTGGATCCCGCAAAGGTCGAGGCTATTATGGAATGGCCTGCGTCGACGAATGTCCCCGAAGTGTGTAGCTTCATGGGTGTAGCAGGATATTATTGACGGCTCGTCGAGGGATTTTCGAAGATAGCAATCTGATTATAGAATTGCAGAAGAAGAACAAGAAGTTTGTTTGGACCGAGAAACGCACGTAAGAATTTCGAAGGCTCAAGGAGCTATTGAAAACAACACCAATACTAAAGGTCACTGACATGGGCATGGACTTCTTGGTATGCACTGACACATTCAAGGAAGGCTTAGGGGGGGTCTTGATGCAAGACGGTCGAGTGATCGCTTACATCTCGAGAAAGTTGAGAAGGCATGATGAGAACTATGTGATGCAAGATTTGGAGTTGTAGCCATTGTTTATGCATTGAGAGTTTGGAGACACTACGTTATTGGATGGAAATTGAACTAAAAACAGACCACTGTAGACTACAACACATCTTTACACAAAGCGACCTGAACGCGTGACAACAACGTTGGTCGGAATTGCTTAGCAAGTATGATTTCGAGATTTCTTACATAAAAGAGACAATGAACAGAGTGGCGAATGCGTTGAGTCGGAGACCACGCTTATTTTGAATGATTTCCTCTTTAGACGAATCTACGTGAAAATATTCTAACCTTACAGTGCGATGATGACTAGTACAAAGAGGTCAAGGATTTTATCGGACAAAACACAATGATGGTACCAAAATTTGAAGGATTTACTATGGACAATGACAGATCATTGAAATTTAAAGGTCGAATTTACACACCACCTAACGACGGGCTGAGAAGTTTGATCCTAAACGAGGGTCACAGATCAGTGTGCATGGCTCACCCAAAAGTCACGAAGATGAGGGAAGACCTTAAACCTTTATTCTTCTGGAAAGGAATGAAGGAAGACATAGTCAACTATGTAGCTAGATGTCTAGAATGTCAGCAGGTGAAGGATGAACATAGACATCCAACATGATTACTACAACCACACATTTTTCCAGAATCCAAATGGGAGGTCATTTCGATGGATTTCATTGTTGGATTTCCATTGACGGTAAGCAAACACAACTCGATTTTTGTGGTAGTCAACAAGTACTCATTTTATTCCTGTGCATGTGACGTATCAGGCACCTGACATAGCTAGAGTTTTCATCAGTGAGATTGTGAGACTACATGGTGTGCCTAAGAGGATTATATTTGATCGAGGATCGATGTTTACTGGACGATTTTAGACTAGTTTCCAAGAGGCCTTAGGAACCCAACTTATCTTTAGTACTACGTATCACTCGGAGACAGACGGGCAGACCGAATGAACAAACTAAATCTGGGAGGAAATGTTGCGTATGTACGTGATTGGACCAACAGAAATGTTGGGAAGAATTCTTACCACTGGTAGAGTTTGCATATAACCATAGTTATCAAAGCACCATTAAGATGGCGCCTTTCAAGGTTCTTTACGGGCGACCGTGTCGGATGCCTTGAGTTGGGACCGGATTGAGGATAGGGTCCTGGTGGGACCAGAAGCGATCCAAGAAATGGAATATCAAATGCAAACTATAAGATAAATGATCAAGGAAGCACATGATCGATAGAAAAGTTATGCCTATGTGCATCATGTTGACTGTAGTTACATTGTTGGCGATCGTGTATTCTTGAGGGTGAAACCGCATAAGAGTTCGATCAAGTTTGGAAAGGGTGATAAATTATCTCCCAGGGTCATGGGATCCTGCTATATTGTGGAAAAGAGAGGGTCGTGGCCTAGTGACTAGTCTTGCCTGATCCTTGAGGCGTATGCACGATGTCTTTCACGTCTCTATTTGAGACATTATGTTAGTGATCCTACTCATGTTTTACTTGAGTACCTTGTAGGTATCGGATAAGGGTGCGCTCACAGCTGTGTCAATCCACATCTTAGACCATTGCATTCGAAAGCTACGACGTCGAACAATAGATCAGGTCAAGGTCCATTGGTACAACTATAGTTTGCACTAGGCGACCTGGGAGGATGCATATGATGTGCGCCAACACCTTCCATTTTTGTTGTAGATAGACTTATGATACTGTGATACACTTTATTTCGGCACTTATATACCATGAAACTTCAGGACGAAGTTTAAAACAAGAGGGGTTGTATGTAACATCCTTCTCTTATGCGTGCTGAGTGAACTTATTCTTTGAGGACACTTGCTTGCAAGTGATCCAGACTTTTATACTACTGGTTGTTCGATTATGATTATGAGGCATTATGGATATGATGATATATTATTTTGTGTATTTACATACACAAGTGCTATTGACTGGGTTCTCCTGAGTGTGCAGGAATTTGGACCTCGAGGATGCAAAGGCATCGATGAAACCCCTTGGACTCCAGATCAAGTCAGGAAATGGACTATTGGGGTTTGATTGTTGTTGATATGACATATGTACATCTGATTAGATGTTATGATGATTGATTATTATTATTGACATGATTCATTGATAATGCAGGCTGATGATAGTTTGTTGATCAGACTCACATGTGGAGTAGAGGGGTCACGCAGGACAACCAAAGACTTTGAGGGAGAGGTTTGGACTACACCCATGCCACAACCTACTAGCACTCTCGTCGTGGCTCGAACTATAGGTTAACGATTACCGAGTTCGAGAAGACCCACGATGTCGTGAGGGAAGACTGTGGCAGTCGCTCATGATGATTCTAAGGGGTGCGCAATAAGGCAGGTGCCTTATTCCTTAGAGGCCCTTAGTCTCCCACAAGATCACCTGGAGGAGTATTGACTCCAGGGGTTTTTGATGTCTACCAAGTTAGTCAAGAGGTGAGTGGCACCCTTGGAGCATGTAGTGCGTCCTGAAGGGCACGTCGCACAAGGAAAATAGAAAGAGGCGAGTGGCACCCTTGGAGCATGTAGTGCATCCTGAAGGGCACATCCTGCAAGGAAAATGGAAAGAGGCGGGTGACACCCTTGGAGCACATAGTGCATCCTGAAGGGAACGTCATGCAAGGAAAATAGAAAAAGAGCGAGTGGAACCCTTGGAGCACCTAGTGTGTCTTGAAGCGCACGTCGCGATTTCAACGGGTAAGTGAATAAACCTAGTCGGCCTTAAAATGAATGATGTGATAAGTAAGATTTAAAAATGATTTCCCTAATAAAAATGTCACCCAACCTTTTCAAAATTAAAATCTAGGTCCAAGTAACACATGTGGTCAAAAATAATAATAATAATCATAATTAAACATGTAACAAGAAGGGGGTAAGAAATTCAATTAAATTATTAAAATCTAATTACAATGGGGGATTAAAATTTTAAAAGGAAAATGATTGTTTATCTACATATGCTAATTTAATTTTTAATTAAAAAGAAAAAAGGGTAAATGGTTGTTTTTCTACACTTGTTAATTTGAGTTTTAGTTAAAAAGGGAAAAGAGAGAAACTTAAAAGAAATAGGAAATTAAAGGAAAAAGGGGAAACATAAAAAAAGGGAAACGTAAGGAAAAAGTTGAATGTCTAACTTAGTAAGAAATCTTGCCTTTAAGAACTTTCTAATTAGGAACTCAAATAGGAATTTAATAAAGGCATAAGTCATTTAAGATGTGCAAGGGAATATTGGGACACCAAGGAGCATTTTTATGAATGTTTTAAGGTGGGTGAATGAAATAGGAATAATTAAATAATTAATGAAATTAATTTTTTGGTGCAACTAGCGGAATGGGTGACATGTGTACGGAGGAGGTTTTTCTGATTAAATTAATGAAAAAGAAATTAAATGAGAATTTGTGAAAGAAATCACTTAAAAACTCTATAAAATGAATGGAGGAGGAGGAGTATGGGTCTCATCTTTATGCGTAATGTTACGTTGCTGAATTTTTGTCTTGACTGAACTTATCTCGTGGGAGTTGGGATACCATCTCGGGTAACAAGTGGTAGCTCGACCTTGTGAGGCGAGTTGGGTGCTAGTCGTTTTCTGGTATAGTGTGTGTTGCCCCTTTGTGGCTAGGGGGGCTTAGGTAGAAGAAGAGTACCCCTAGTGTTGGCTGGGAGGTACCTGTGAGGTCACATCGGTCGGCAAGCGGGAGCTGGACGGAGCACGCGCGAGACAATGACTTGGACTTGTTGCATTGGGCTATGATACACATGCGTTTATTTTTGAATGGTATATTAATGTTGTTCTTGTGTCTTCACTACTGTACCTCTATTGTGTAAGGAAATGTGTTTTACTCAGTGTTTTAATCAAAGAACTTTAATTCATCCTAGTCTTACGCTCGCTGCATTCTGAATTGATTTCCTTGGCAACCCAAACCGTGATTGCTATGAATGTTATGTTTTTGTTTTATTGATTATTACGAAGAATTTTGTGTTTTTCCCTTATCCCTTCAGTCATCAGTGCATGTCTAAGCAGTCGACCAGTAGCCGAATCGACAGTGATCACTTCGATGTTTAAAAACCTATAGATTCAAATGCCCTGCTTTTCTGTGCATAGATGATGAGTGCAGGATAAATTTTCCCAGCTGTCTATCCCTTACTTATCGTTGTGTTTGATTGATTCATGGTTGAATGATTTGTTTGTGTGCCTTATCGTGAATTTGT
Organism: Picea engelmannii; assembly: GCA_009831015.1. Lineage (NCBI taxonomy): Eukaryota > Viridiplantae > Streptophyta > Pinopsida > Pinales > Pinaceae > Picea > Picea engelmannii. The sequence goes on from ML777982.1 coordinate 219,597, forward strand.
ATCTCTATGCTTGATTGATCTGTCTCTTATTGATTGACCTCTGATCTCTGTGTTTTCCTATGTCAATCCTTGTGTCCTTCACATAATTTTTTCTCTCTGCTTTGACTGATTAAATGTTGAATGTTTCATATTATGCTTTCTTTGTGAATGATTACCATTGTGATTTGAGACAACAATTTCCTTTTTAAATGTTAAACAAAGGATTTTATTGGTTGATCTGTATTTTCACATCAGCTAAAAGGTTGGTTAAGCATCTACTGGTTGATATCCTTATTTTGTCTGTGTTGGTAACAAGATGCCTATGTTTTTAGTTTTTGGATATTTCCCAGCGTTTTTGGTTGGGTGATAATTTTGAGCAGAGATGGATAGTCTTGCTCCTCTTACAAGTGAATCTACATACGTCTAACTTTGAAATTTTTATGCTCTTCCTTATGCTCTAAACACAACAAAATTACTAGGCCTCGATCCACTTTCTTAGCATTTTAAATTCACTTATAAAGTTTATATTACACAACATTGTCTTGGCTCTATTACACAACCTTTACACGATTTGATTGGCTCTATCACACATTTTCATACCGCGATTCTGTGGCCCGACACACAACCTTTACACAACACTCACCACATGAAATTTTTGGCAATTCACACATCAAAGTGCACCTTGAATGGAAGTGAATTCCAACTCTGATTGACTGTGCTTTTTATACATGAAAAGACAACAAATTTATGCTTTGATTGGCAATGAATTCCAAACTTGATTGAGTATGTTTTTATCCATGAAAAGACATTGAATTTAAGCTTCGAATGGCAGTGAATTCCAACTTTGGTTGACTATGTTTTTATGCATGAGAAAAACAACGAATTTATGCTTCGATTGGCAGCGAATTCCAACGTTGATTGAATACGTTTTATTGGCAGTGAATCCCCCTTTTTTATACCGGTGCGAGGTTTACGTTTTTATTGGCAACGAATCTTTTATTTACTGTTGTGAGGTCTGCGTTTTTATTGGCATCGAATCCCCTTTTAACTATTGAGAGGTATGATTTTTAACTAGTGTGAGGGATACGTTTTTAACTGTTGTGAGGTATGTGTTTTTAATGGCAGCAATTGAACCTTTATGACAATGATTTCATACATATCTTGTGATTGTGCTTTGGCTGCATTTGAGACTGTGTAATAATTTCATTTTATGGATGTGCATTAGTTGTCTTGACAGCGTAATTGTTGTGTTGCAATTGTTGATTTGAATGCTGCATATTACAACGATTTCCCTTTTTATAAATAAATATGGACTGGAAGCGATCTGTGTATATTGACAGTGATTATAAATATGTTCTATGCCATCGCTATCAGGTATTAAAAGACAACGACATCATACCTTTAGTAGACAACATTAACCTATTTTGATAAACGACATGTCAAATATTTAATAGAACAACCACATAATGCATTTAATAGGAAATGGTTGATGGTGGACATTAATTATTAATGGACATTGAACTATTGAATATTGATTTATTAATAATAGATAGCCCTTGGTTTCATATTTGATATCTTATCCTTTGACAACACATGGTTAGACATCATTATTGGACAAGATTTTATCGAATGTTTGTTAGACAACTATTACTACATCACATAGATTGAGTGCTTATGATAGACAACGAATACTTCATCAAAATTATCGTCATCGAGCTCCTAGGTAGTAAATTAATTGAATATAGGACATCTCAGTTTTAAAATGATATGGTTCCAATGATGGTCGTGATCCTTACTACAAATTAGATTTATTGTTTTTATATGTCAATGGTTTTATATATATGTCTCCTAACTTATGCAAACAATATATTAATTGTTTCTCTTTAACGATTGATCATTTATTCGTCTTACATATCCTCTCTTTCACTTCTTCCTCAGTATATTTAATGTTGCGGTGGTATTAGAATAATGGCTTATTTTCTATGACAAGATAATAGTTCACTCATTTGCACTTAGACATCTTGCTTAGCAGATAATGATTTATGGTTTGTTGGCGAATTCGTTTAATAGCTTGCGCAATTTAAATGATTAATTCCATCTTGTGTCTTGTCGACTCGCTGCTTGGGTGCGTGTGTATAGTCTTCTTGTCAGTTAAATTCGGTCTCCTAGCGCACTGGATTTAGCTTGGGTAAGGGTCTAGAAATGTTAGGTTGCGCCATGGTTATTGTCATGCCTATCGCCTTGCGATGACATGATTCCTGATGAGGGGATCGTTGCACACCTTAATGGATAGAGGCGAATGATAACTTGGCCGGAGTCAGTGCTTCCCATTGTGGGTGGTGTTCGTTGTAGTTGTTGTTGGTGCTTGGGTTGTAATGTCTTCATGTGTTTGGTTTGCGCACCATAGAGGTATCTAGTCACAGGTCGCCGAGGTCGTTGTGTCTGGATTGTGGATGTTGTCCCTTAGCTTGTAAGCGTTGTTGTGGTTGTGTCGGGCGGGTAGTCATTTCTATCTGTCTTGATTTTCGCATGTTTTGCCCAGCTGCTCGATGTGCTAGTGTGTTGAGTCGTTGTTGTATGTTTCTTGATCTGCGTGTGTGGTGTTCGTCGTCAGGTTGTGTGGTTTAACTGTTATCGTTGTTTCCTTCCTGCCTAAAAAAAAAATGCACTTTTTGCTTCGCTAGTAATCGTAACGATTAGGGTCGTTGCATTGTCTTCCGCAAGATCAAACTCAACAATGAAATACTCCTTTGAACAGAGGTAAATGAAAGCATCTTTCTTTCTTCTCTGGCTTTCAAGAAGTCAAGATCCAATCATGAATATGAGCTAAGCAAAGATAAAAACCATTTAAACGACACAATAAGACACTAGTATTGAAAAAAACTACATGATCTAGAGAATCTCTCCCCTACACAAAAATATTAGAAATTGGAGAATGAGTAGGGACATCTTTCTTAATTACATTTATATAATAAAAACCACCCTAATTGCCTAAAGATATAATGCTTTATCCCTTGATAGCACTCATAGGTGGCACTCGAAAGACCTCATCGACGCGAGAAAAGATCTCGAGAAACAAGGAATGTCATCCAAATAGAATCCAAGAGAACAAGAAAAAACCTTTGCATGCAACGAAAGCTAAACCCTAGCTGGAATTGCCACACAAGGAAAACATCTCCAAAGCGAGAGAGCTCCAATTGTTAAGTATTTTCATATTTAGAATATCACATGCTCACATGCAAGAACAAGCTCTTTCATTCTCCAAAGAGAGAGAGCTCCAATTGTAAAGTATTTTCATATTTATAATATCTTATGCTAACATGCAAGAAAAAGCTCTTTCATTGCCATTATTTTGGGCATGAACTTAAAATAGTTGATGACTCTTTGGGAAAGGAATCTAAAATAATAAAGTATGGTGTTGTGTAATATACAATTATAACAAAGTTGTATAAAAAAGAATGTTGGTATTTAAGTTTTTGGGTATTATGCTGAAAAATGTGTAATAGTTGAACAATGATATGATTTATTACTTTATTTTTTTATTTTGAATGCGAGAAATGGGTGAAATCATGAAGTTGGGTGATCCAAATGGATCTAGAAAGACCAAAAATTTGAAGTTCTCAGATTCGAACGAAACCAACACCATTGCGTAGGGCTCATCGTGTCGATTCTGGCAGTATAATTTTTTTCTTTCGAAAATGGACTCTGTATGGCAAAGTTATCGCGATCTAAAGTTCAGGTCAAACTAGAAAAAAGTCAAAGTCAAAGTCAACAGTCCGTACTACTGATGTTAGTAGTACATCAACAGGATAGGTGGCAGATGACATCATGATGACGTCAGTAGGACACGTGGCAGCACTAGGACATGCCACGTGGCAGTCATTTTTTATATTTTTAGGGGTTGATTTGGACCAATACAAATTTGATACGTGGCACTGTATGGACATGACATGTGGCAGTCCATACGTGATGTGGCACCAGTGGCAGCATGATACTAGCCGATACGAAAGTGACATGGCATCATCTGATTGCGACACATGGAAGGTACGGAAGTATGACATGTGGCAAGTATGACAATGAAACTTGTGGCAGGTACGATAGTACGACATGTGGTAGGTACGGTGGTGATGTGGCAGTGTTGACTGGACCAATGCATTATCAATACGAACCAATCCTAGGGTGACATGTGGTCCAATCACATGGTGCCATGTGGCACCCTGGATTTGGCCAAGGTTGGTTAGCTAAAAAGTTTGTTCCACCTCCAGGGGAATCGAACCCACGACCTTCAAGATGGGAAATGGATTAACAACCAAGGCGCTAACCAACTTCACTACAAATGTTTCTTGTTTGTGAAGTGGCGCAATAATGTTTTAAATTTGTATTGTGTGTGGTTTATGGGATAAGGTTCGGTCGGTGGGGCTAGCCACGCGACCAGGGGAATATGACTAGGACTATAGCACGGGGCCAGAGGATAAGGTGCTTATCGCTCGACCACATGGCACTCCACACAACCAAGGGCCTAGAAAATATGGGGGATAGCGTGCATTTTTTCCCAATGTGGTTTTCTTACCTTAGAAATTGGGTTTTTTCATGATTCTATGTTGATTTTATGGTTTTTTGGCCATTTCTTAGAGGATATTGGCCCAAATTGAGGGCCACAAGAGGTGGGTTGTTGGGATTTGAGCCCTCTACCTCATGGCTATATAAACCAAGCCATTTTGGAGTTTTAAGGAGGCAACAAGTATGTTGGAGCAAATTGAAGAAGAATTTGCAGAGACCAAGTTGTCTTGTGCAGTGAAGAGTAGCTGAGATTTGGAGGAAATTTCCAGGAGTTCTACTCCACTTTTTTCAGTGCCGTCTGTTACGTCGGGTTCCCGAGACAAAGAAAAATACATCTAATTTGTTCAGAGACCTACATGATGTAATTTTGATGCAAATTTTAAGCATTGGATTTTAACAGAGAAGCCTCCCTCACTGAAGACAAAGGCCCAGAGACGTAGGGGAATTTTGTCGAAACTTCGTTATCAACTTCTAGTGTTCAATCTGTTGATGGCTTTCTTCTTTGTGTTTTCTTCTATTTCTCTTCATTGTTTAAATTTTTTACCACTTATATAATCACCTGCATTTTCAGAAAAGGTCTTGATAAAATCGAAGTCAGAGAGAAAATTGCTAGTACCGATTTTGGATCAAGTGGTATCAGGGCAGGTTGACTATTGCAGGAATTGTGAATAAGCATGGGGAAAATATTGAAGAGAGCTAGACTCCAAGAAATAGAGGAGATCAATCAACATATTCAACAAGAAAATGTTGAGCTACGAAGATTGGTGAAAATCCTTGAGGAAGACAGGGAAAGGTTGTGAATAATGGTGTTAGCAACAGAAGAAAGGCCAGTTGGAAGAAGTCCTTCTATTAGAAGCCTGAGTCCTGTCGAGGATGATGGAATTCATCCATTTCGTAGGCAATCTGATGAGGAGGATTCATACACTCCTTCTACTCCAGTTGAGAAACAGTCGGTAGGAGAGGCCATTGACACATTTTCCTCGCCAGCGGAAAGTGCTCAATATACTCTGTCTTCTCCTGTAGTTGATTAGGAAGTGGAGTCAGGTAATCAGGATATTGCTGCATTTGAAAAACATACCAAAGGAATTGGTATGAAAATGTTATCCAAGTTTGGATATAGGAAAGGAAAAGGTCTTGGAAAGCATGGCCTAGGCAGAGTTGAGCCTGTTGAGGTGAGAGAACGACCACTCCATGAAGGATTGGATTATGTAGGAGAATATACTGATGACAACGATCCAGTGGTTTTTTGTACACATTGTCGAAATTTCGGACACAATGTTGACCATTGTTGGGAGCGACATCCAGAGCTGACACCAGCATGGTTTTGAACTTGTCAAGGAAACAAGAAGCTCAAGCCAACAGTGTCACGAACAGTGAGTCGTGAAAGAAAGGTAAAAAGCTAGAAAGGTATAATCTCCTTCACCCACCTTTAATGACAAACATGCTAGGGTCATGGAAATTATCAAAAGAACAACTCCATGCACATTTTGTGGCATTCATAACCATTGTGTTGCAGTATGCTCGAAGAAAAAGGTATACGGAGAAAAGATCACGGCGACAAGGACTACGCCAAGACAAGATGATGCAACACTGCAGGTCAAGAAGAATCCTCGTGCGAATGAAGCACTGCCAAGACAAGAGTCAGAGAAATCCAATGGGGATTCATCTCGGTCAGGGAAAGGCTTCATCAAATTCATCCGAGCACAAAATTTTTGCTCACATTGTCAAAGGAATGGGCATTATGAAGATAGTTGTTGGAAGCTACATCCAGAATTGAGACGCTCCAAAAAGCCCGAAGGGAAAGAGCAGAATAAGGATGTTGCAGAAGAGCAGAGGAACGACCAAGAAACTCCATCGGCATGAGATGGGTCATCTACTTGGGACTTGGTAGATGTTATGCCCCACATGTAAATATTTCATTGAGTCAGTGTTAGTCTACTTTATGTAATAAAAGTGATTTGATTTATGAAATCACTTATTGGGTCTAGTTAATGTTTTGTTGAGTCTAGGTTGTTTGTTGTTAGTCGATTGATGTAATACCCTTTTGGAGGACCAAAAGGTCTTAGTGGGGAGGTGTGATCCGAATGGATCTAGAAAAACCAAAAATTTGAAGTTCTCGTATTTGAACGAAACCAATGCCATTGCATAGGGCTTGTCATGCCAATTTCGATAGTATATTTTTTTTCGAAAATGGACTCCATATGGCGAAGTTATGACGATATGAAGTTTAGGTCAAACTGGTAAAAAGTCAAAGTCAACAGTTCGTACTGTTGATGTCAGTAGTACGTCAGTAGGATAGGTGGAAGATGGCATCAGCAGGACATGTGGCAGCACCAGTACATCCCACGTGGCAGTCATTTTTTACATTTTTAGGGGCTGATTTGGACCAATAAAAATTTGACACGTTGCATTGTACGGACATGACACGTGACGTGGAATGAGTGGCAACATGACACGTGGATGGTACGGAAGCGAATTCGCATCATTCAATTGCGATACATGGCATGTACGAAAATACGACATGTGGAAGGTACGGTAGTGCGACACGTGGTAGGTATGGTGGTGATGTGGCATTGTTGACTAGGAAACTGACTAGACCGATGCGTTAGCAGTATGTACCAATCCTAGGGTGACACATGGCCCAATCACAGGGCACCACATGGCACCTCGGATTTGGCCAAGGTTGGCTGGGTAAAAAATTTGTTCCACCTCTGGGGAAATCGAACCCGCGACCTCTGAGTTGGGAAATGGCTTAACAAACAAGGCGCTAACCAACTGGGCTACAAGTGTTTCTTATTTGTGAAGTGGCGCAATATTGTTTTAAAGTTGTATTGTGCATGGTTTATGGGATAAGGCCCAGTTGGCAGGGCTAGCCACATGACCAGGGCATATGACCAGGACTATTGCACGAGGTCAGAGGATAAGGCGCTTAGCGCTCGACCACATGGCACTCCACACGAACAAGGGCTCGAAAAATAATGGGCTAGCATGCATGTTTTCCCAATGTGGTTTTTTTTACCTTAGAAATTGGGGTTTTTCATGATTTTATGGTTTTTTGGCCATATCTTGGAGGATATAGGCCCAAATTGAGTGCCACAAGAGGTGGGTTGTTGGGATTTGAACCCTCTACCTCATGTCTATATAAACCAACCCATTGTGGAGTTTTGAGGAGGCAGCAAGTAGCTTGGAGCAAATTGAAGAAGAATTTGTAAAGGCCAAGTTGTCTTATGCAGTGAAGAGTAGTTGAGCTTTGGAGGCAATTTTTGGGAGTTCTACTCCACCTTTTTCAGTGCTGCCTATTACGTCGGGTTCCTGAAATAAAGCAAAATATAGCTGAGTCGGTCAGAGACCTACATGATGTAATTTTTAAGCATATTTTAAGCATTGAATTTTAATAGAGAAGCCTCCCTCACTGAAGACAAAGGACCAGAGACGTAGGCGAATTTTTCTGAACTCCATTATCAACTTCTGTTGTTCAATCTGTTGATGGTTTGTTTCTTTGTGTTTTCTACTATTTCTCTTCATTGTTTAAAGTTTTTACCACTTATATAATCCCATGCATTGTTAGAAAAGGTCTTGATAAAATTGAAGTCAGAGAGCAAATTGCTAGTACCGATTTCAGATCATTGGGTAACACTTTTGTGAGAATCGGGTCTCCAAAATTCCTACTGACATTTTTTTCGGCCGAACTAATAATTATTTCGGTCGAAAGACATATTTTCGATCGAACCTTTAGACGTCAAATCAAACAGTACCATGACGATGGCCTCAACTATCGTGTACCATATTAGCCAGACAATTTTTTTTTTCTGGTAACATTTTTTGGCCGAAAAGATGTTTCATCCAAAAAACATTTTATATATCACATGTACATCGCCCCATCCATATTTTTTCGAACTGTTTGAATGTTGGTTAATGTAGATTAGTTATAGTTGTTGGTTGGTGCTGGCGGACATTGTCGTTGGTGGTTGGTGTCGACGATCATTGCTGCTGGCGGTTGGTGTTGGAGGTCGTTGTTGCTGGTGTTGGAGGTTTGTTGTCACTGGTCTAGGTAAATATAACATTTTCCCTATTAAATAATTTTGTAATTATTTGCATTTTGTTTTAGGAAGTTGACAGGGTCGAATTCGGCCCTGTCCATGTACAGGGACATGCACGTTCGTTGTCATTAGTCCAGGTAAATATAACATTTTCCCTGTTAAATATTTTTTTAATTATTTACATTATGTTTTAGAAGGTTGACAGGGCCGAATTCGGCCCTGTCCATGTACAAGTACAGGCCTGAATTTGGGTATGTCCCTGTACATGGACAAGTCTAAATCCAGGCCTGTCCCTGTACATGAAGAGGCCCGAATTCAACCCTATCCATGTACAGGGACATCCCCAAAATCAAACCTGTCCCTTTACATGGACATGGCTGAATATATTTCATTAATGTATTAATAATTATGTATTTTTCAATTAAATGTTTCATACTTTTCATCATTTAGTTCAAAAATGAAAATTTTTGTACTATTTTGTTGAGTTCATTTATACAATTAAATGTTTTATACTTTGTATCATTTAGTTGTTGATTCCTGCTTTTTATAAATGACAATTTTTGTACTATATTGTTAAGTTTTCATTTATACATATAATTGTAATTTGCAAATGAATAAAACCAAAATTCTTTCTGATTAATGTTTTGTAATTTGCAAATGAATAAAACTAGAATTCTTTCCAAAAAAAAATTTGATATGGAGAAAAATGGATAGTCTCTATTTTGGGCCAATGAATAAATCCAAAGTTCTTTCCAAATAATGTTTTGTAATTTGCAAATGAATAAAACTAAAAATCTTTCCAAATAAATTTTTGATATGGAGAAAAATGGATAGTCTCTATTCCGACCATGTCCTTGTACATGGACATGGCCGAATATATTTCATTAATGTATTAATAATTATGTATTTTCCAATTAAATGTTTCATACTTTGTATCATTTAGTTTATAAATGACAATTTTTGTACTATTTTGAGTTCATTTATACAATAAAATGTTTTATACTTTGTATCATTTAGTTGTTGATTCCTGCATTTTATAAATGACAATTTTTGTACTATATTGTTGAGTTTTCATTTATACATATAATTGTAATTTGCAAATGAATAAAACCAAAATTCTTTCCAAATAAATTTTTGATATGGAGAAAAATGGATAGTCTCTATTTTGGGTCTGTCCCTATACATGGGCAGGCCCAAATTCTCATTACAAGAGTAAAAAATATGGAGAGAGAGTAAAAAATAAGCCTATATCGGTATAAGTAACACAAGTGATGTAACAAACTGTGTATCATACTCATTGTCATAGTAATCTATGTAATGAAGCTTACCATAGTTATATGGGATATGATTACTAAGTTAGCTAGTAGTGATTCTATATAGCTATCTTAACCACAGTGGATACAAGATTATACCATGCTAATATGACTGATTCAAAGAGTGTGATAGTGAAAACCATTGCCCTATACTAACATGAGACTAGGAATTGTGATTGAATATCAATAAGGAACACTTTATAATCACTAATCAATGTACTGTTGTTATCAACAAATTTACCACAAATTTGGTCATTGTGATGATGTCATGATGATGTCATGATGATGGAAAATCAAGCTCTTTACCAAGAACACTTTCCTGAGAAAAGTTACAGTTGTCTTCTTCCAGCATTCATACTTTGAAACATGTTCGTTGGCTGCTTATACATTCACCTGCGGTAATGCTTGTTTCCCGTAGGCTACCTTAAGCTAGGGTGCGAACTTCTCGCACTATACTCATGGTTAGGGTGCGGACATGATTTTAAAGGGGAAAAATATAAAGATCTTGAATCTTCTAGAAGGGAATCTTCTAGAAGGATGAGTTGGCTTTCGAGTGGTTATTCAAGTACTGTCATTCTAGATATCTTAGGATCATTCCCTATCCAAGTAACTAATCTATCTCTTCCTATATATTGAAGAGATTGCTCATGGAAAGGGTTAAGCAAGAAGAAGTTCAGCTAGCAGCAAGTTAGCAAGAGTTTGATTAGAGAATTAGTGCAAGACTGTATGGAGGACTGATGCTACAGCAGCAAGAGACAACAACAAGGTCATCACACGTGGTTGATTTTCTTCATGCATGAGCAAGTGTGTGTGCAGAGCTAGAAGCCATCGAAAGGAGACCTATGACATCAAGGTTCAGGTTGTAAGTTTCTCTTTCAATTAATTCAATACAGAATATGTCCCTTTCCCATAAAGATGATGTCACTTTATTACATAACTCCTTGATCATATGTATAGACTAGTCATTGAATATCTTAACTTGTCTTTACTTTGATTGGTTCGTTTTGTTGTGATCTGGACGGGACGAGAGCATTGAAGCAAAGCTGGGAACAACAGAGATTTAAGGAAAGCGTTCATAAGGTATGTCCACAACCCTTATCTCTTAGTTCATTCAATAGGCTAGATCTAGGGAAAGTGTATTATTCTATCCTGTTTTGTTCTAGATACCAGGTGGATCTAGGGAGGTCGGTTTGTGTCCGCACTCACGGACTTATCCTATAACAACTGTGATTTTATAATCATCATACATGTGTTAACTCTAGCTTAAGCAGTGTATTAGTTTTATCATGTTCAGGTGGTTGTATTCAATTACTATATGCATGATATAGAATATTGAGATACGACAATGATAAGTTCTTATGGAGATTGATACAAGTTCGAGTTGTGTTTACCTGTTATGACTATTATATAAACCTTATTCAATCGATGGGATTGATTCTAGTTATGTTGTTTAATCAATGGGAAAGGTTGTTCAATAAGGATACATGATTAAAGATAATGAAAATAGTAAAGAAGATGAGAGATTACAAGGCAATTCTATTTTTAAATATTCATTATAAATTGAAAACATAAAATTTATAATAAAATTATATTAACAAGGCATGTCCATGTACATGGTCAGGCCTCCGATCATTCTTAAGTGTAATACATATTCTCACAATTACTCACCTAACGGTTGAGTTTGATAAAGAGTGGCAAATAACGCAATATGTGCAAGATTTTGTATTAATTATTTGAATAACATAAAAATGATTCTCTTACTTTCAATTTTCTATGTTTTCGTCTGTGAAAAATCTAGAAACCACTCATATAGTTACTTGGATCATATAATTATTACATGTACTTTGTAATCTCAAACAACTTGAAACACATCCCAAGATGTAAATTCAAAATAATATTTGTGTAACTAGGTTGAATGAAACAGAAAATAAATACATTGTGCCATATATGTATTCTAAGACAACATACAAATTTCCAAGACTTGAAAAGCTCAAGAAACCACTCATATAGTTACTTGGATCGTATAATTATTACATGTACTTTATAATCTCAAAATCAACCTAAAACACATCCCAAGATGTAAATTCAGAATAATACTTGTGTAACTAGGTTGAATGAAACTGAAATAGATACATTCTACCCTATCTGTATTATAAGACATCATACAAATCTCCAAGACTCGAAAAGCACAAGAAACCACTCATATAGTTACTTGGATCATATAATTATTACATGTACTTTATAATCTCAAAATCAACTTGAAACACATCCCAAGATGTAAAATCAGAATAATACTTGTGTAACTAGGTTGAATGAAACATAAAATAGATACATTCTTCCTTATCTGTATTCTAAGACAACATACAAATCTCCAAGACTTGAAAAGCACACGAAACCACTCATATAGTTACTTGGATCGTATAATTATTACATATACTTTATAATCTCAAAATCAACTTGAAACGCATCCCAAGATGTAAATTTAGAATAAAACTTGTGTAACTAGGTTGAATGAAACATAAAATAGATACATTCTTCCCTATTTGTAGTCTAAGACATCATACAAATCTCCAAGACTTGAAACACTCTCTGCTGCAATATCCACTCAATAGTATTTAGCTACTTTTATTTCCCTTCTACATTCATCGATCTCTTGTGCCAATAACATGTATTTTGAAAGAGTGGTCCCAAGCACAATTAAACAAAAAAATTCATTTCTATCATTACTTGAATGCTTCTTAGTGTGCAACTTGTTTCAAATTTGGGAACTGGCATAGTCTCTTAATTTTTCTTTTCAGCTAAGTAAATGTGTTGTCAATTATTGTTTTTATGCTACCAGATTATGGATTAGAAGTTTTAATGTCTTGTTGATTGTAACATACAAGTAGCTAATATTTAGAAATTTTAAAATAAATATTTATGTTTTAGCTAGCTATATTTTTTGCCCTTAAATTTTAACATGTTACACATAGATTATCTTAAAAATTACCTTATGCAATTTACACAGATATAGATTATCTTCTACATGTTACATTTTTTTCATATTTAAATATTTTCATGTTCAGGTTTCGGGTAATTCTTAACCTATTCCCAAATTAATTAAAATTTCATTTATTTACATGTTTTGTGTTTTAGGAGGCGAACAGAGCCGAATTGGGCCAAATAGGGCCAAATTTGGCCCTGCCCATGTGCAAGGACATGCTCGAAAGCAGGTATGTCCCTGTACATAGACAGGGCCGAATTGAGGCCTGTACATGGATATGGTTGAATTTGGGCTTGTCCCTATACAGGGACATGGTCGAATTTAGCCCTGTCCATGTACATGGACAAACCTTCGATCATTTTTAAGTGTAATATAAACTCTCAAAATCACTCACCTTACGATTGAGTTTGATAAAGAGTGGAAAATAACGCAATACATGCAAGATCTTGTATTAATTACTTGAATGAATTCAAAATGATTCTCTTACTTTTAGTTTTCTATGTATTCGTCTGTGAAAAATCTAGAAATCACTCATATAGTTAATTGTTGTGTGGGTTTTTGGTTTTTGGTTTATTTTGTTTCTTGGTTAAGTACCAAGCCGAGATAATGTGTGACCCTCTTCTCTCTCGGGATGGTCCATGAGACCTAGGAGTAGTTAAGAAGGACATGCTCACATCATTGATCTTCTTCATATGTTGGGATGATAAAATCTTATAAGTTATATCATGAGAATCATCTGGACATTCTTCCATTAAAGAGGAACTTACGTTGTTGACTTTGTCTTGAAACCCCCCTTGCTTGAGTTATGCCCCCCTTAATTGTTGTGTGGGTTTTTGGTTTTGTTATTTGTTTTTTCCTAAAGAAAGTTAGCCTCCTTGACTTTGGATCCCCTCTCCTTGACTTGTTTTTTTCTTGTTTATTTTTATGATTTAACAATTAATATTTTATGTTATAAATATTATTTGTTTAAATTATTTAATTATTTAATTGAGTGGCTGCAACCCCTCTAGGATAGTTCTTCTTGGTGTATTAAACCACCATGAGATTACCTCTCCAATCTCTTGTTGTCATTGACCCCTAAGGGTCTTTTCCATCTTGCCGCAGGTCTCTTCTTGGTTGTTGTTTTGGGTTTCTGGTTCTCCTTGTTGGTGTCTCCATCCTCATTTTTTTTTTGGTGTCACCCTCCTCATCTCCTTGTTAATGCCACCATGCGTATGTTTTCGTTGTCCTCTTCTATTGTTGGTGCCACCCATGTATGTTGTTGGTTAGTCTTTTGATATTTTACCCTAAAAGTTCTTCTTGGCAATTTGTTCCAAGTGTCATAATGAAATCTTCCCTAAGAGTTTGATCAATGATCCCTTGAAGTTTTTTCTGAGCATATATCTAAGAGGATAGCAACAACATATCAGGTAATATTGTTTCTTGTTTTAGTTAAGTAAATGTTTTGGCAGTGATTGTTTTTAGGCTACTATATTATGGATCAAAAGTTTTAATGTCTTGTTGATTGTAACGTACAAGTAGCTAATGTTTAGAAATTAAAATAAATATTTATTTTTTCCCTTAAATTTTAACATGTTACACATAGATTATCTTAAAAATTACTTTCCACAATTTACACAAATATAGATTATCTTTTACATGTTACATTATTTTTATATTTAAATATTTTCATGTTCATTATATATAGCATCATATTTAAAAAGATAGTTGTTTTAGTTTTTTCAATATATGTCTTTGTTGTTTTGAAGTTGTTATAAATGCTTAAATGCCTTCAAGTTGTTTTATAAATTATGTTTCTATTTTATGTTTCTATAATTTATGAACTTTCATATTCATGATTTTTCAAAAGATATATATCGAAGCGAGATGTCGAGACAAGAGTCTCCAAAAATTCATCGCAAATGTTCTAGGCTATCCAATGAAGGAAGAAGATGAACCCCTTCTTTGACTGAGACTCGGAGTGACCAACGACAATCTAATCAGAGGAGGAGATTATCAGATGAATATGTGAATAGATCATCCTGAGATTGTGCTCAAAATAGTGTTATGGATGCAATGTTCTTAGATAGGTTGCACATTAATACAGAAACAAAAAGATTATACGCCTACGTTGACCTATCCCTCAGATATTGGTGATGAACTTTCTTGGGAAGTGTTTACTGAAACAATGACCCTTGAACGATGCTCCGGTGTTAAAAGAAGGCTGGAAAATTATTTGAGAAGCTTGGATCTCCCTCGAGAGAGTAAGCAAATCTTAGAGATTGTTTTGCATTCATTACAGAATTTTATGGATGCATATCAAAATATGGGGCGAACAACTGATAGTTTTATCGATTTGATGAGTAGATGAAAGTCGGAAGTGATAAATGAGACGTAGTAAAAAGTAGAGTTTCAAAAGAAGATGAAATTTATATTTTCAATTTCAAAAAGGGTTCAAAGCGAAAGATGTTGAAGGTGAAATATTTTAATCACCACAACGTAGCAGGACATCTTTATAATAGATTTTTGGCAGAATATGGGAAGTTGTCAAATGATGATGTTCCACATTACTTTGTTAAACACTTTTATGCAGAGTTTTTCAAGGACATGCACCCTAATTATACCATCCTATTGTCCAATTATTATGGAGTTGGTAAAGGATGGACATATTATCGAAAATGTGGCATATTGAAATGCAACATTGCAGAGGCCTCCACGACCTTTAGTATCTCGTCCAACATGGGCATTTGCTTCACATTCAGAGTTGCGAGCTACTACATTAGATGTTGGCAAGGAGGCTATGAATGCAATCAGAGAAAACTTGGAATCAATTTTTTATGGTGTTGATGTTCAGAGAGCAGAAGCCAATTCTCAATCTGATTTTGTTTACAAAACATATGAGGAGATAGATACCATATCAGTAGAAAATTTTAAGTATGAAAAATTTCGCCGTAATGGTTGGAAGGTATTAATTCAGAATGATGAACCGAACATCAGATTTGTATGTGTTATAGTTAGTAAATTTTTTATGCATTTGAGGATAGTTTACTTGTAGTCCTAGATCTAGATACATTTCATTGTATCTTTAAAAATAATTGATTTGTTATCATCATTAATTGCAGTTTGGTCATATGCTAAATAAATCTCCAGTAAATATTGTTATCATTCCAAGAAACTCCTTAGGGTTGTAGACTAAGGATGCTTGGTAACTTAAAAATAATGTGTAGGTATTCTTGGAACAATGGGGCCTTTAATGATCAATGTAATAGACAACTCATCATACATCTAAAGAAACAATGCTTTCAGGAAACAATAATCAGATCAAGTAATTTGAAAGGAGAGAATGAAGAGCACTAATCTTGATTGCCAAGTACAACTGGATGTAGGGCTTAATGCAAGATAGAAAGAAATCCTTCACTTCAAGTCCATGAGCTCAATAAAGAGATAACAGTCTTCATAAGCTAAGATAAACTGAAATAAAGTACAGAAAGGGAAACATGGATATTTCTGATATTGAAACCGAAAGGAAACTGTAATTTTATTATGTAAATAAGAGTCTATACAGTAGCACAAAATATATTCCCAGTTTGAACCATTGTCTCTTAGAAAAGCTAGGCATTTATAGCCTTTTACAATCAGTTTTTAAGATCCTAAAAACTTGGATCTGTATCTAAAAATAACAAATCGAATTAACTAAGACAATCAATAACAAAGACTAGTGGCTAGACTAGCATTCGAACTATCTTCCATCTCAAAATTTGACATATGTGCTTCATCAACTTCTGGAATCTGTTGTGTGAGAAAAATGGTAAAGGCACCTGTCTTGGAAGCTGGATTTCTTCAATTACTCATAGTCAAAACTTTAGGAGACCAATTTAGCATGTGGTTTTCAAAACTCTCACGAATCTATGATGCTGAGTATTTTTTGACCAAGTTGTTAATCCTTTAATGCTCTGGAACCTCTTTAAATCCTTTGAAAATCGCCCTGCTCCATCTTTAGCTTTCAAAAATTATTTTTGTGCTTTCACTAGCTAACTCGCCTTATGATTCGCTGGTTAGCTGGTGAAAGCGCTGCCTTTCACCAGCTAACTAGTTGTAAATTTGCCCTTTGCGCTGGTGAAAGCTCTGCCTTGGCCCAAAATGAACTTTCACCTCCAAAAATGTGGTTCTATCAAAAACTCAGCGTGCCTCTAGTTTATCCCCTTGCATATTCACAACAACCTGAGCTAGCACTTGCAGATCTGGGTGTGACTTGTGTTTTTGCTTCAATTTTTTAATCTTCCTCTTAAGGATTTTTTCTAACCACCATAGACTGTTATAGTCTTTGGTGATTTTCTTTTTCCTCTTCTTGTCCTTGACACTTTCACGAGCCATCTTTTCAAATGCATCATTTGTTTCTACGAAATTATCAGACAGAGTTTTGTATCTTTCCTTAATTACTCTTTCTAAAACCTCCTGCTGAGCAATCACTTCTTTAAGTTGCTTGATTTTCTGTGTTTTCTTCGACTTTGTGCTCTTTGATGTTTCACCTTCATCAGTGTGAGTAAAAGTATCACAATCATGTGCAAATTCAATGGAGTGTTTAGGGCTTTTAATGGCAGGGATTTCATCTTCTTGCTCTGGCTCTGAGTCTGTGTATTGTTTTCCTTTCTGTAGGCTGCTCTGTAGTAGTTTTAAAATCTAATTTTTTCTTTGACCTGTGAGACCTTACACCAAAGATCCTATCTTATGGTGGTCCTGGAAGAGTTCTCCTCTTCCTCGAGCTGCTTTGAGGATTCAATTGCCTTTTTCCAGCTCCCTTCTATTCATTCATGGGCTGAGTTTGAGTTTCAAAGCCTTCCCAAAAAAGAAAATGTTGCCAAGTCCTTCCTTTTTGTTTTAGCTCCTCCAGGATTATCAATTTGATCAGGCCAAAGTGAAAAAGAGTTTTCTTCATACTTAGAGGTTTATCTCTAATCCTTTTACAGACTTTAGTTAAGCTCTTGTGCAAGAAGAAAGGTAAATTTAGGAGAGTTTTCCCTGTAAAATGGTCTAAGAGCTTGAAATGGTATAACATCATTTTGTCGTACCTGCCTTCTGAAGTTATGTAGAGTTGGATGCCCGTAAACAAATCCTGCCACTCATCCTCTAAAAGAGAAAATGGCATGC
The DNA here is from genome assembly GCA_009831015.1 of Picea engelmannii. NCBI lineage: Eukaryota > Viridiplantae > Streptophyta > Pinopsida > Pinales > Pinaceae > Picea > Picea engelmannii. Next base: position 237,599 of record ML777982.1, read on the forward strand.
TTTTCTTCCATGAATTATTTTTGAATTCTTCCTTTAGATATGCTCTGAAATTTAGGTTCTTGGTTGTTGTCGTTTTGAACCAACTCTGGCCTGATCTAGGTAAACTAGTCACTGTAGCAATGGCAGCTTCATCCACGATGATTTCTAAAGACCCAACACAGGATTTATTTCCATCGTATGTTTTAGCAAATGCTTCAGCTATTGATTGGTGATAGTCGTTCTGTAACTTCTCGACATATCCCATGCAACCTGCGTCTGAGAAGTGTTTTTGCACCTCTGGATGCGCCTGTAGAAAGGACAGACTGTCCAATTATTTTCTTAACAAAGAACCACTGCGTCTCCTTGGCATCTACAATTCAAACCCGAGATAATTTTGCACACAAAACACTGTAATTTGTTGTTTGAGCCAAGGTTTTGCGCTGGAGAAAACGCTCGACGATGTCTTTCAAAACTGAAAACATATCATATGCCTGTGGATGATGCGTGTTGGGGATATGATGTGTTGATTTGATGTCACCATCCGAGCAGTACTGTTCCTTTACCTTTGATGATGGATTTGAATTCGCCATTTCCAGCGCCATTATCGTGAAGCATGCATTTCTGAACACGATCCGCTTTGCAATCCGATTTGGACATGCAAACCTGAATCTTCATCATTATCCGCTTTCACCAGCGCCTTATAATGATTACATGACGTGTGCTGAGCATGTCATCTTTTGATTTTTTGAAAACGTGGAGAAAACACTCGTGATCCGTGCTTTCACCAGCTAACGACCCATGGGAAATGATCTTTAGTTGTTGAAAATCATCGCTTTCACCGGCTAATCATCATCTTTGAAACACGCGTTAGCTGTTGAAAGTTTTTCATGAAATTTTTAAAGAAAAGACCTTTATGGATCGTCTTATTTCTAAGACATAAATTAAAACCTAAGTTTTGCTACTAGAAAAACTTAAAACAAATTGGAGAAAACTACCAATAGCCATGCTATCAACCACAAAATGAAACCATAGTCACTGATTCATTTTGGGAGCTAACATTTGGCTCCAACTGGGATGGACACTTCCCTGTGAGGTGACCAAGAACCTAGCTAGACTCAGTAGCCTTTATTACAATTTAAAAAAAAAATTGAAAAATAGTTTTGCTAGTACCATTGGGCATGGAGTTATTCAAGTGATAGAAACAAAGAAAACAGAACTGAAAAGAATATGTATAAGTAGAACAGGGATTTTAAGAAAAAGCTTTATGAAAAATAGGTCTTTAGAAAGCACCCGTTGAAAGGGCCACCTGTTACTTCCTCGCCTGCAAGATTTTGGAGAACAAAGGTATTGTTCTGTTGAACCGTTGTTATGACAAAAGGACCTGTCTAGAGAGCATCAAATTTGTCGTGTTTCCCCTTCTCTTACCTTGATGCATCCCACTTTAAGACTAACTCCCTTGTTTTGAAGACATTTGATTTGACTTTCTTGTCGAAGATCTCCTTGATTTTTTCTTGGTGTAATTCTGTCATTTCCAAAAGCTGCTCTCTGTCTTGTTGTAACTCTACCAAATTATGAATTCTCCGAGTCAAATCAGTTGGTTCAGAATCAGTTTCTTGTAAAAACTTTGCAACCGGCAACGCAAGTTGAACAGGAAATATGGCTTCAGTACCATATACCAACTTGAAAGGAGATGTACCAATTGATTTTTTACATGTAACTCTGTCAGCCCACAAAGAAAATTTCAGCTTGGAATCCCAGCCTCTGGTATTTTGTTCAAGCAACTTCTTTATAATTCTGACTAAAATCTTGTTTGATGGCTCAGCTAAGCCATTTCCTTGCGGATAGTAAGCAGTGGAATGTACTAGCTGAATTCCTAGCTCTTCACATAATTTCACCAAGTGCTTATCTTTGAATGCAACAGCGTTATCAATAACTATTCTCTTAGGGCAGCCAAATCTGGCAAATATGTTTTCTTGCATAAAATTTATGATGACAGTATGATTGGAATTCCTGGTAGGAATAGCCTCAATCCACTTTGTAAAATAATCGGTGGCAACAAGGATCCACCTATGCTGACTACTAGAAGGCGGGTGAATCTCACCTATGAAATCCAGACCCCATTGTTGGAAAGGACCTGTGACCACTATAGGTTTGAGGGGAAGAGACTTCAGTTGTTGTTTGCCTTCAAATCTTTGGCAGTTGTCACATGTTTTCACAAACTCACACACATTTGAAAATAAGAATGGCCAGTAATAACTAGATCTTAAGATTTTATGTGCAGTGGTTTTCCAATAGTGATGTCCTCCTCATTCACTATTATGGAATTCAATCATGACCTTGGCTACTTCTTCTTGGTTAATGCACCTCAACAATAAACCTATTGGATTTTTCCAGAACAATAAGTTACCATTGATGCATAAATTCATGGCTTTGAGCTTGAAATCCCTTCCTTGTGTTTTTGTCAAATCTGAAGGAACTGATAAAGTTTGCAGAAAATGAACAATGTGACTGTACCATTTGCAATTAGCTAGGTGAGTTGAGACCTGCATTTCCTCACCTTCTTTATTCTCTGAAGACTAAACATTATTTGCATTAATACTTACCAAATTTATTTCGAGCAACCTACAATTTTCTTCTGCCAGAAGTTTGACAAGGCCCTGACCCTTCACAAGTTTTGTTGGTTTAATTTCAACATCAAATTCAATCAACTTTGCTATCCACTTACTCATTTTTCCATCTATGTCGGGTTGTATAAGCACATCTTTAACTGAACTGGAGGGTACGAACGCTATTACCTTGGACTGAAGGATGTAAACTCTGAAATCTTTCAATGACTTGATAAGTGCATATGCTTGTTTCTCCAACAATTCATACTTTACCTCTGCATCCCTCAAGACCTTACTGAAGAAAACAACTGGCTGCTCCTGATCATCGACATTTTTCTGCAAGAGTACTGCTGCAATTGTATCTCTTGAAGCAAATGAAAAAATGTAAAATACCTTGAAGAAATCAGGGTTGATCAAAACAGGGTCTGTTGTGATGGCTTCCTTGATAGCATTGAATGAGTGTTTGGCTTCTTCAGACCATTTTACCTCGGAGTCCTTTCTTAACATAACAGTAATATGCTTTGTGAGTTCTGAAACGTTTACTATAAACCTCCTGATAAAGTTTATAGTCCCAAGGAAAGACTGAATGTCCTTCTTTGATCTAGGAAGAGACGGATTTTTAATTGCTTCTACCCTTTTTGGGTCAATTTTCACCCCATCAGCTGAAACAATATGTCCAAGTAATTTCCCTTCCTTAAGTGCAAAATTTGATTTTTTTGGACTAAGAGAAATGCCATACCTTCGACATTTTAGAAATGTCCTTTTTAAGTGCTGCAAATGAAGTTCATGGCTGCTCGAGAAAACAGTGATATCATCAAGATATATCAGGATAAATTTATCTTTCTCTCCAACAAAAGCAATGTCCATCGCCCTTTGGAATGTCGCTCCTGCATTCATCAATCCAAAGGGCATCTTTTCATACATAAATGTACCCCATGGAGTAGTAAAATCAGTCTTTTCTTTATCGTCTGGATGGACAACAATCTGGTTGTATCCAGAAAACCCATCAATAAAAGACATCACCTTTGATCCTAACACCTTCTGCAAAATATGTTCCATTTTGGGCAGAGGGTAGTTGTCCTTCCTAGAGCACTTATTCAAATTTATGAAGTCGACGCAGAGTCTGATCTCTCCATTCTTCTTCCTGACCAGTACGAGATTCGCAATCCATTCTGAATATCTGAGAGGTATGATGATGCAGGCGTCAAATAGTTTTTTGATTTCTCTTTCCATTGTAGGCAACAACAAAGGATTAAAGGATCTAAGCTTCTGCCTAAATGGTTTGGTGTCTTTGTTCAAGGGAATCTTATGCTGAATTACCTCTGTGTCAAAAGTCTTCAAGTCATCATATTGCCAAGCGAAGATGTCAGCAAACTCCTTTAGCAATTCTCCATAATCAGCCTTTTGTTTTTCAGTCAAATGTGAAGCTAAGTTGACATATTCAGGATCCTGTTCACTGGCTACATAATACTACAAAACTTCTGAATCTTTTTCTCCATTTTCCAATTTGACAACCACATCATTATTATCGAAAAGACTTTCCAAAGGGACCAAACCTTTAGGAATTTTGTTGGTAGACAACTGGACTATTTCATGTGCTGCGATTTTTCTTCTGAATTTTGGCTTCTCAATTTCATTGCCATGTTCATTCTCCTGATCGATTTGCAAATCTGCAAACTCATCTATCACTGCAAGAAATATAGTGAGTTCAACATCGTCTTCAAAAACCTTCCAAAATTTTACATTATCAGGGAGGGATGGCCTATATTTAACTTGAATTTTGTAATTCAATTTATGAGGCAGAGGGGGTATGAAAGCACAATCCGACACAGCTAATGAATCAGCCAATTCATTCATTACTCTAGGTACATATGAAATTTTAAAATCTGCAAAAGCATGAATTGCCCTCAAAACTTCATCTCTGTATGCTTTCAGCCTGACATGTTTTGCTTGAAAGGACTTATTCACCTGCTGAATGATCAAATCTGCATCTCTGAATACCTGCAATCTTTTAATCTCCATCTCTTTGGTTGCATTTAGCCCCAGAAGTAGTGCCTCATACTCAGCAATATTATTAGTCACTTTAAAATCAAGTTTAAAGGACAAATGATAAGTTTTCTTAGAAGGGGAAATCAATACCACTCCTGCTCCTGCTGATTCTTTGGTACAAGCACCATCAAAGAACATGGTCCAAAAATCATCCTCTGTTGCTTCTGTTGGCTGAACTGTGGGCTTTCTGAGCAGCAATGCATCTGGTAACGAATCATCAATTTTCAAAATACAAGATCCCATACCTGTGTCGACAGAATAGATAGGATGATTGGATGGATTTTGTTCGTCACTGATTACATATGCCAACTGTGATTCCCTGTATAACCCTCTGTTCACCCCTCCAAAAACAGGGATAATAGCATATGAGAGATCCATTTGAAGAGTGCCACCTAGCCTCTTCATCCACGATCTTGATAACAAACATCCAAATTTAAGTGGTATGTCTGCCACTATTATATCCATAACCATAGTCTTCATGGATGCTTGGGTTAAAGTTACAGCCAAGTCCTTGATCATTCCAAGACATTTGACTTTTCGCGAGTCAAAAGAGAAAAGATCGTGATAAGACTTGGTGATCTCTAGCCCAAGCTCATCCATGACCGCCTTTGGCATCAAATTGTGAGAAGCATCGGAGTCCAACAAAAAGTTATGTAACGTTTTCTCATGAATATTTAGAGAGATGTAAAAGGGAGGACAACTTTCATCTCTGTCTTCTATCATTTGGACAAGAGTAATGGTTGGATTTTCATCATATATGTTGAGAATGTCAGCAGAAGAGGATATAGTTTTGGGATCTAAAGTTTTGAGGATATCCTTTTTGAACATTTCATTTTTCATTAACTCGACTAGAGGAATAGGAATTTTAATTTTCTGTATTTCAGCCTCAAAATTGAACGAATATGGGACTTTATCAGAAGCTTTATCAAAGACCTTTACCTGATTCGAAGGAGCTTTCTGATTGCTTTGTTGTTCAACAGGGGCCTGATTTTCTGGAGTTTTATGCTTGACAGGGGCAACAGTCTTCTTGGGAGGAGCTAATGCTTTCTCCTTTGAGGGATTTCTTTGTTGACTCTCTGATGTCTGATCTTTTTTCTTAATAGGGGTTGTGCTCTTTTCGGGAGAGGCTGGTGCGTTCTGTTGGGCAGTGTCAGATTTAGATCGGAGATTATATCTATTCTTATCTTCAGTCGTGAAAATGCCATCATCGATAGGATTATCCTCTGTATGTTCAGTCATCAATGCTTCTTCATAGTCATGTTGTGTCAGATAAGATTTCACTGTCTCTTCTCCAACATAATGAATATTATCTTCTCCATCTTCTTGATAATCACCTTCGTATTCATCCATGACAACATTTTGAAGAGGGGCCTTTATTCTCTGATCTTCAGTAGGATTCTTTTCTCTTTGCAAAATCTGTGTTGGCTGATTATTTCTTCTGAAGTTGTTGGGATTTTGATTTGGGTTCCTACCTGCATAATCATAGGTGCCTCTTCCCTTCACAAGTTGTTTATTTTCAATCTTGAGCTTAGATATCTTAGAGGTTAGAGACTCTAGCATCTTATCCATTTTATCGAACTTTGGGTCAGCACTTGATGAAGAGGAAGCTTCATTCCTTGGCCTTCTCCTATCAGAATTTCCCTTTAGCTTTTGAGAGGCTAAAATATTTGATTCCACCTCAAGGGCAGCATCTTGAATGAGAGATAATGTCGGTGACCTCCTTTCTCTCAACAATAAACAGAAATCTGATTCAAAAGCATCAGAATATGTGATCTTGGCAGAAGCATCTGAAGGTTTTATCTCTGCAGGTATTTTACTGTACATACGGTTAAATCTTTTAGTGAAATCAGAGACTGACTCACTATTTTGTTTCCTTAGATTTCTGAATTCTGTGATATATTATACAAAATCTCTTCTATCACCCCAATGTTTCAAAAATGTCTCATCCAATTGCTTGATTCCAGCTATGGAACTAGCAGGGAGTTCTTTGAACCATTTCCTAGCATGGCCATCTAATCTTTGGACAAAGACTCGTGTCCAAACATCTTCTTCTTCAATATTAAGGTTTTTAGAATAACTGTAGAAAGCCTCAATATGTTCTTCAGCAGACACATCGCCTTCACCTGTGAATTTGGGCATATACTTATGATAGTCTCATGTTGGCATGGCTGATACTGGGTTTGGAAATATAAGTGGTGCATACCTAGCAGCTAGGATTTGTTGCATCTTCGTCAAAGGAGGTGGTGCATCCATAACTATCAGGGGTGAGAAAGGTGATGGTTTCTTTTTCGAGTCTTCAACACTGGAGGAATGTGAAGGAGGTAAATCTTCTAATGGGAAAGAGGTCTGATATGAGGCTCTATAAAAATTTGCAAGTTGTCCAGCTAAGTTTTCTTCACCTTTAGCATATAGCTCTTGGAGAAGATGTTCAACAACAAGGAGGCTAGTATAAATGTTTAAATGATCTTCTTGTTGCTGTGAGTGAAAAGACTCAAGAGAAGAAGAACTATGACTTCTTTCTAAAGTCTTGGATGTTTTTTCAATCAAATTTGAATCTATCAATTTATCATTATTAGTATTTTCCTGTTGATCAAAAGGAATTTGTTCTTCTACAGTATTTACAGTTGTTTTTTCATCAATGCTCTTTGAAAAGAACTCAAATTTTTATGTAGTTATATTTTCCAGAACTAAAAAGAGGATTACCTTCTGTATCTGATTTTGAAGCTTGACCCTGAATTGTCTTTCCTTTCCTGAGAATTAGTTCTGGATTGGACACTGGTGTGATAGGTGATTCTTGAGGATTCGCCCTAGTACTGATCCTCTTAAGAGCCAGGATGAACTTGTGGAGTCGCCAGATAGATAATTACAACCAACTAAAATGTCTAATCTTTGTCTATCATCAAAGATCAACTCTGTGTCGTATCCCAGGAAAGCATAACTTAAATTTTGTCTCCCCGGGAACGGCGCCAATTTGTTATCACTTCAAGAAACTCCTTAGGGTTGTAGACTAAGGATTCTTGGTAACTTAAAAATAATGTGTATGTATGCTTGGAACAATGGGGTCTTTAATGATCAATGTAATAGACAACTCATCATACATCTAAAGAAACAATGCTTTCAGGAAACAATAATCAGATCAAGTAATTTGAAAGGAGAGGATGAAGAACACTAATCTTGATTGCCAAGTACAACTGGATGTAGGGCTTAATGCAAGATAGAAAGAAATCCTTCACTTCAAGTCTATGAGCTCAATAAAGAGATAACAGTCTTCATAAGAAAAGATAAACTGAAATAAAGTACATAAAGGGAAACATGGATATTTCTGATATTGAAAGCAAAAGGAAACTGTAATTTTATTATGTAAATAAGAGTCTATACAGTAGCACAAAATATATTCCTAGTTTGAACCCTTGTCTCTTAGAAAAGCTAGGCATTTATAGCCTTTTACAATCAGTTTTTAAGATCCTAAAAACTTGGATTTGTATCTAAAAATAACAAATCAAATTAACTAAGACAATCGATAACAAAGACTAGTGGCTAGACTAGCATTCGAACTATCTTCCATCTCAAAATTTGACATATGTGCTTCATTAGCTTCTGGAATATGTTGTGTGAGAAAAATGGTAAAGGAACCTATCTTGGCAGCTGGATTTCTTCAATTACTCATATTCAAAACTTTAGGAGACCAATTTAGCATGTGGTTTTCAAAACTCTCACGAATCTCTGATGCTGAGTATTTTTTGACCAATTTGTTAATCCTTTAATGCTCTGGAACCTCTTTAAATCCTTTGAAAATCGCCCTGCTCCATCCTTAGCTTTCAAAAATTCTTTTTGTGCTTTCACCAGCTAACTCGCCTTATGATTCGTTGGTTAACTGGTGAAAGCGTTGCCTTTCACCAGCTAACTGGTTGTAAATTTTCCCTTTGCGCTGGTGAAAGCTCTGCCTTGGCCCAAAATGAACTTTCACCTCCAAAACTGTGGTTCTATCAAAAACTCAGTGTGTCTCTACTTTATCCCCTTGCATATTCACAACAACATGAGCTAGCACTTGCAGATCTGGGTGTGACTTATGTTTTTGCTTCAATTTTTTAATCTTCCTCTTAAGGCATTTTGTTAACCACCATAGACTGTTATAGTCTTTGGTGATTTTCTTTTTCCTCTTCTTGTCCTTGACACTTTCACGAGCCAGCTTTTCAAATGAAGCATTTGTTTCTGCAAAATTATCAGACAGACTTTTGTATCTTTCCTTAATTACTCTTTCTAAAACCTCCTATTGAGCAATCACTTCTTTAAGTTGCTTGATTTTCTGTGTTTTATTCGACTTTGTTCTCTTTGATGTTTCACCTTCATCAGTGTGAGTAAAAGTCTCACAATCCTGTGCAAATTCAATGGAGTGTTCAGGGTTTTTAATGGCAAGGATTTCATCTTCTTGCTCTGGCTCTGAGTCTGTGTATGACAGATTTAAGATGTTTGTTTTCCTTTCTGTATGTTGCTCTGTAGTAGTTTCAAAATATAATTTTTTCTTTGACCTGTGAGACCTTACACCAGAGATCCTATCTTCTAGTGGTCCTGGAAGAGTTCTCCTCTTCCTCGAGCTGCTTTGAGGAGTCAATTTCCTTTTTCCATCTCTCTTCTGTTCATTCATGGGTTGAGTTTGAGTTTCAAAGCCTTCCCAAAAAAGAAAATATTGTCAAGTCCTTCCTTTTTGTTTTAGCTCCTCCAGGATTATCAACTTGATTAGGCCAAAGTGACAAAGAGTGTTCTTCATACTTAGAGGTTCAACTCTAATCTTTTTACAGACTTTAGTTAAGCTCTTGTGCAAGAAGAAAGGTAAATTTAGGAGAGTTTTCCCTGTAAAATGGTCTAAGAGCTTGAAATGGTATAACATCAGTTTGTCGTACTTGCCTTCTGAAGTTATGTAGAGTTGGATGCCCTTAAACAAATCCTGCCACTCATCCTCTAAATGAGAAACTGGCATGCTTTTCTTCCATGCATTATTTATGAATTCTTCCTTTAGATATGCTCTGAAATTTAGGTTCTTCGTTACTGTCGTTTTGAACCAACTCTGGCCTGATCTAGGTAAACTGGTCGCTGAAGCAGGCAACTTCATCCACGATGATTTCTAAAGACCCAACATAGGCTTTATTTCCATCGTATGTTTTAGCAAATGCTTCAGTTGTTGATTGGTGACAGTCGTTCTGTAACTTCGCGACATATTCCATGCAGCCTTCGTCTGAGAAGTGTTTTTGCACCTCTAGATGCGCCTGTAGAAAGGACAGACTGTCCAATTCTTTTCTTAATAAAGAACCACTGCGTCTCCTTGGCATCTACAATTCGAACCCGAGATAATTTTGCACAAAAAACACTACAATCTGTTGTTTGAGCCGAGGTTTTGCACTGGTGAAAACGCTCGGCGATGTCTTTCAAAACTAAAAACATATCATATGCCTTTGGATGATGCGTGTTGGGGATATGATGCGTTGATTTGATGTCACCAGCTGAGTAGTACCGCTCCTTTACCTATGATGATGGATTTGAATTCGCCATTTCCAGCGCCATTATCGTGAAGCATGCATTTCTAAACACAATCCGCTTTGCAATCCGATTTAGACGTGCAAACCTGAATCTTCATCATTATCCGCTTCAACCAACGCCTTATAATGATTACATGACGTGTGTCGAGCATGTCATCTTTTGATTTTTTGAAAATGTGGAGAAAACACACGTGATCTGCACTTTCACCAGCTAACAGCCCGTGGGAAATGCTCTTTAGCTGTTGAAAATCGCCGCTTTCACTAGCTAATCATCATCTTTGAAACACGCGTTAGCTGTTGAAAGTTTTTCATGAAGTTTTTAAAGAAAAGACCTTTATGGATCATCTTATTTCTAAGACATAAATTAAAACCTAAGTTTTGCTACTAGAAAAACTTAAAACAAATTGGAGAAAACTATCAATAGTCATGCTATCAACCACAAAATGAAACCATAGTGACTGAATCATTTTGGGAGCTAACAAATATGAGACTTGATTCCACGAGTTTAAATTTGGATGGGTTGAATAAGGTATGTGTTTTCTAATATCTACATATGAGCACTTTAGTTGTCCAATCTCCAATCTTTTAAATAATCAACAAAATGAAATTTATGATTTTGTATAAATGTGAACACATTGAATTCCATATTTAGTTCTTAGTTGTGTTGTTCACAGATCCTTATTTCATCTCCTACTACTTGGATTAGCTTGTCCCAATTCTCATTGGGAGAGTTTGAAGAGGGTGAGAGTTCATGGGTATCATTGCATGTTGAAAACAAATTTAGTTATATATGAAAATTGCAATGTCATTTAAATTATTAATTTAAAAGAAAAATGTCTTAATCAATATATAATTTATTGAATCTTAGGATATGGTGGGTATAACTTATTGATATTCAGGTTGACACATCACATGTATTACATGTTTCAAAATTTAAAACTACAATTTAATGTGTTCAAATCATTTAAATTTAATTTTCAAATGTACAAATTTGAAATGTGTTATAGGGCAATGTGAAGAAGAAAGTGTTTTAGAGTGTGATTGAACATAATGTGAAGAAGGGAATGCAGAAGATTGGAATTACAGAAGATGCATCCATACCTAGGAAGGATGTGTCTATTCATGATGATTCTTAAATGTATGTTCATTGCACATTAGTGAGTTTTGATCTGTTTTTATGTTGGGTTTTTTATATATAAATGTTCAAGCTTATTTTTGTTGAATATGTTTTTATTTTTATTTATTTTTTTCAAATTTTTGTTTGATCAACTTTTTAGTTTAGTATTTCATATACATAGGGTTAATCAACTAATGTCTATATAACTTTTCAATGCTTTGATCAATTATTTTGAAATATATAGAACTTCTATATAAGTTTATCGTCGTCTAAAATGGTGCATTCAATCTTATTTATATTTAAGTCATGATGCAAACCTAATTTTGAAATTGAGCATTTGATTATTTAAAAACATACTCTATCCCACATCAGAAAATGGAAAGTTTCTAAATTTTCTTCGATTGCATTCCTTGCCTTCTTGTCCAAGAATGACGTAAAATGGAGATTTGTATTTTCTGCATATAATGAAGTGAATTCCTTCTTGGGTTATTGTCAAACTCTTAACTAATTTCTTACTAACCACAAAAATCAACATTTGTAGATTTACAAATAAGCTATGTACGTGCATGGTCTCACTTATGTTTAGATCATGACGAACACATATTTCAAAGAGCATTTGATTATATGTAATATGAATACATCTCATGTAGAAAAATGAAAGATTTAAATGGTTTTTGAAGAATGACTTAATATATGTGTAGATTTGTGTTTTCTCCATGTACATGAAAGATTACATGAGAACATCTATTCCATCGCAGAAAGAGGAGATAAGTATTTCCTGGAAGAATGGTTTTTAATATGGAGATTTGTGAACTTTCATATATATAAGTAATTTCTTGAAATAATGGTTAATATGGATATTTGTGAGTCCTTTAATTTGAAAGGGCATTTTAGGACATTTGATTATATGAGAACATTTATTCCACTATAGAAGAGGAGATAAGTATTTTATTGCTAATTAAATAAGGTCACATGATATGAGAACTTCACCTAAAGGATTTGAGACTTTATCCATGAGGAGATAAGTATTTTATTGGAAGAATAACTTAATATGGAGATTTGTGAACTTTCTGTATACACAACTGAATTTATTTTCAGGGTATTATCTAACTCTGAACACTAAAATTGGTTACCAAGAACACAAATTTTCTCTTTAAAAAATTCCTAGATAAGATTTTAGATAACATTTTACATTGTTTAGATCATGTATGCTTAATATGGAGAGTAACTATTTTGAAAGTTTTGGATCTTCGTGATGTAATTTTGGTTTAAAAAGTGTCAAAAAGTATAATAAAAAGAGAGCGGTGTGTTATTATTTATTATTGCTTATTTAATATGTAGTTAAATATCTTTAAGATATTTGTTAATAAAGTATATATGCTAATATGTGTTATTGGTTTTCTTTTTATTGTTTTTTATTGTTACAAATTTTTACATTATATTTGGTGGAAAAGATGTTTACATTATATTTGGTGGAAAGAGACATGTCGGAAGATGAAACTTAACTCTTTTGGTATGTATGTCAATTTTGTTTTAATCACAACTTGTTTTATTTATTTAAAATGGTATGTGTACATTTTATTTTAAATTTGTAGATATATTTTATTTTAAATTTTTAAATTTAAAATTCGACAATTGTTTTCTTTTGCAGGTATGAAGTGATCTATCTTAAAACGATGGCTTAGAGTCCATAATTTTGGAGTTAAATGTTTTAATCAAACCTCTTAGTTTTAACTGTGTAACTATGCAAACTTTCAAAAAAAAAAAAAAATATA
>ML777982.1:268603-283078 GCA_009831015.1 Picea engelmannii
AAGATACCTTAAGTAACCCCATTGAATGGTAGGGAGATGTCAATTATGTCAAAACAAGGCCAAAAGGGTGGTACTGGCATATAAATGGAGGTCTGTGGAATATAATATAGGCAAAAAAACATGATCAAAACTGGAGACCAACAGTCACCTCCTCATGAATACATGTCCATCGGGAAAGGTCCTGCAAAGAAAAATGGATGTGCCCTCCAAGGGTCCATAAGTCACAAGAATCATTCCAAGTAAGACACGTCTATTAATGGAACCACCCAAACATGTGCATCAAACCCCCCTTTTCAAACTAAACAAATGCTCAAAGATCTTATACAATTTGTCAAATTTAGGTGTGGGAGGGGTGTCAAGGCATCCTATTTGGTCATTCAATCCCCAAGTCAAAGGTGTTTCCCAAGGGAAACCTATCTAAGTCATGTGTGAGTATGATGTGGAGTGGGGTAATACTTTTGGGTATGGGGTTTCATGACATACAAGGGATTGTATTATCTCATTTATGGGTGCCTTTGTTGAGGGCTAGCCACTTCCTTTTCCTCTTTTTGTTTTTAAAGCATATTTTTCCAAGCCCTTTATTAGCCATTTATTTTGCATGTGTTTCCAAGTTGAAGACAATAAGGGGCACTAAAAGTAAATACATAGACCACATACACTCTACCTTGGTTTGCATGTTTTTCCAAGTTGAAGAAAATAAGGGGCGGTAAAAGGAAATGCATATCCCACATACACTCTACCTTAGTTTGCATGATTGATTAGTTATTTATTTATTTTATGGGTTCCTCATTTTTTAAAAAGATTTTCATTGTTCTTGGGATCCCAAGGAGAGATTTTAATGCATGATGTTTTTGCTAGGGTACCTCCAAGGCTAAGGGCCCCTTCTTCCCATGAAATGATGTAGATGCCCTTCTTGGGTCAATAAGCTTGAAAACCCAGAAGATGAGGAGACAAAATGGAAGAAGTATGGAAAGTAATAAGTATGATCAGGAATGGTACGATGGATCTTCAAGGAACCCCCAGTAGCACCCCATTCCTAAGGGTGACCAAATTACTAGTACGTGATGATACCCACCAAGGTTAAATAAGGAAAAGGGTATAATTTCCAAGAAAACGTTTTGTAATCAAGAAAGGGTTCTTTGCAACATGTTCAAATGCTTCAATTATTAAAGTGACACTTACCATGAAACCAGACTTATTACCTCATGAAGAAAGACCTATTTTTCTCTCGATTCAGGCCGATGTGATGGATGTTGCTCTGTTGCTGGTGATGATTGATGGTGAAATTCAAGATAGGAGGGGCCTTGTGGGGCTCTGCTAGTTAATATGTCTCTCTAAACTCTCTGTCTGCTACCTGTGGGCCTTGATACATGATCTCCTTAGTTACCCCTAGCTTTTGGGGGTAACATCAGGATCCTACTTGAGGACATGTGCTCACCATAGAGCGCATGAGAACCTCAACATCTTTGGTATGTCATGTTCCTACACACTCAAGAAAAATCATCAGAGCATCGAGGGTGGTTCTATCGCCCCTTATTCTTATGAAAAAATCCTAACTATCAAAAATCCAAAGCAAATGTTAAAAATAAAACTCTCCAATATCTTTATTCTAACATATCAATTTGATAATGTAAAACATACAAATATGAAATAGAAATGATGCAAGATGAAATAAGAGAATATGTAAATGATAAGCATGTATGCAATTTCAATCAAGATGCAATCTATATTATCATGATATGCAAGATGCAATATGTATACAATGAAATGCAATATGAAAATGCCTACCCTAACCTATCGACCCTACTCTACGTTAGGATCAATGCTAGGTGTAATCATACAGCCAGTAAAACAATTCTAGCATTGTATTGCAACACCTACCCCTGTGCTTTATTGTAAACCATAACAAGAAAAAGTCAAACATAGAAATAGCATGAGTTAGATCATGTATCATATCATAACTAATCATAAAATCTAACACATGGAGGTGAGAGGGAGGGACAAAATCATGTGATGAGGAATCACCACAACCCTACCCCATACATCCTAAGACAAGGCCAAGAAAATCAAACAAAGGAAGATCCTCATCCTCAACTACAAGGCTATCACCAGAAGGTTGAGAAGAGGGGATGAGAAAGAAACTACAGAAAGTTCTATGGTTGCGTTGGTTACTAATATTTCTATCTACTTCTTGGTTGACCCAAGTTCAGATCTGAATAGGTTTCCAACAAAACCCTCTAAAACTATCAACCCTCCTGGTAAACCAAAAGGTAACACAACCCACAAAATGTACTGCGCAGTCTCACCCGAGATAGTTCTATGGGTGATTGCAAAGATCAAGTGCTTGCAATATGGGACAGAGTGGGGATTTGGGATTTCCTTTCATCTTCTTAGACCTTGATATGATTGTTCTTTCTATTATTCTTAAGATTCATTCATCTGTCAAGTCTATGCATGCATTCTAATAGATCTAACATATAGATTATAATTATCCACTCATCCATTCATAGTATAAATACTTACAAAAGGTAAATATGCCATGAGAACAACACATAATATAGGTGTTATCGTGGTTCACCGCCTCCTGGGCTATGCCCACAAAATCTAGCTTCTTAGGCTCTTTTATTTAGATTTATGTAATATATGGCATCGCACGCACTACAATCTCGATCATACAATCACAAAATAGGTTTCACAACCTCTGTGAGGCTAACTAGATCGCACCAGGCTCCTCGGCTTGCGATCTAACCCTCCATATCTAGCTACTCGACTCTCCTACAACTCAACAACTTACAAAATGATATTAGATCTTACATTGTTTTTCTAACAGAATAGAACAAAGTTCAAAAACCTCTCCCTCGACTTCTTGGGTGCTTATTTATACTAATTTACAACTTATCAGTCATTACAATCTCTTACAAAAACCCTAACCCTAGTGTGGTTAGGTTTTCTTGCATGCACGCATTGCATGCTTTCCTCCTTTGCATGTGACTTTTCCTCGCATGTGTTTCTTTTCCTCCCAACTGTCTTTTTCCAAATTAAGCCTTACTTTCCAAAAATGGATTTTTCCTCAAAATCGGTCTACGCCCAACAGGCCCCCAACACTGACATGTGGCTCGTCTTGAGCCACCTAGGCAATGCATGCTCTTGCGACAACCTCTGCTAGGCTATGGAACTTGTCTGCAAGTTCCCTTCCTCTTTCCTGGACCTGCGTGGCCTTCTCTGTGAGTGCTTTTAATGCTTGCGCTATGATCTCCTCCTAGATCATTGCTACACACTCTACCTATGCTTGCGCCATGTTCTTATTCTCCTCCTCCAACTCTGTGATCATCTGCGTTGCTTTCTCTTGAAGGGGTTCCATCTACGCATGTCTTTCTTGCTTCTATGTCTATGTTGATTTTAACTCTGCCTATAGCTTCTTCATATCTTGAGTTCCTTTCAGACACTCTATGATACTCATTGTATTTTGCCTCTTCTTGAGGTCTTTGATTGTTGCACTTACTTTTGCTTCTTCCTGGTCCCATTGTTGGACCTGCTCATCTTCCTCCAGCATTGTCCAAAGTTGCGTTGCTCTGTCAAACATTCCTACTACTTCACTGACTTGTTTTTCCATCTCATTGATTTTTCTTGCAGCTTCTTGTTTCCTCTGCTCCTTCACCGTCGGGGGAGTTGTGGGGTTTAATTTTTCTTTTAATTAATCAATCTCTTGCCGGTACTGATCATTTTTCTGTAAAATAAGGTTGATCTTCTCCATTGTACTTCGCTCTGATGCTTGTGCGTTGTTAGGGATTTGATTGTATGTTGATTTCAATCCCTACTCTAGCATGTTTGTGCATTCTTTCTCCTCGGTTACGAGCTTGACCTGCTCGAATACCAACTCTAAGGCTTCCTTTCCATTCCTCGTATGTTGTAATTATGTTGTGTTTATTCTTGCACGTGATTGCACCTCCTGCGCGACACTGACCTGAATATTGTATAACCCTTTAGTTTGTATTCTTTCCATTACCAATTCTACCTACGTCAAATCCTTCAGTGGTATCTAGGCTATGTTTTCATCCATCTGTAGCATGTTGGATGTGACTTGGAAGTTCTGTCTCACCTGCACTATAGTTTGGATGGTATCATGCTTGCTCGGCATAACCCTTACCTTTGCTTCTGTTGTTGTGGGTAAGGACTCTGTTCCCCTTTTAGGTCAATGCACTGCTCTCATCATTTTTAGGACTTGTCTTATGTTGGCCAACTCATATTGAATTCAGCCTCTTTGGTGTTGGGCATATTTGAACTCCTTAGTTGTGCATTCATGTACTTTCTCTGCCATGATATCAACGTCATCCTCAATAATCATGTACTCTGGAAGTTGCTTGTGCGCCTTGGCCTTCTTGCGTGACCCCCCTATATGTATGATTGGCCACTTGGGTTGCCCTGTTTCCTGTGGGGTGGTTGTCGAGGGGGTTTATTGTGTCATTATATCCTCCATTCCTTGTTCTCCTTGTGCTGGGGCAACATCGTTTTTTCCTACATGCACATCTTTATTTGGTGCACTCCCCTTCTTCTGTTGCACGGGCTTCTGACTTGGCTTTGACTTTTTCGGCACAGCATTGTCTCCTGCATGTGTCTTAGATCCTCCTGCTTCTACCTCCTTTCTTGTGGGAACTTCCTTAGCAATGACTGGGATCTTATAGTCATCTTTCCAGTCGTGCATCGCCATTTCTACATCTTCTTCGTTGATGCAGTATCAGAGTTGCAACTATTCCTTGGTTGGATCCCTGCACGCCTGTATCCACATGGTCTGGCGTGTGGCTATGAAATTTTCAATACCTTGGTATTGCATGACAACCTCTGGAGTAATCCTCCAAGTGTTTGCGATGCTTTCTTGGATGTCGTTGAAGTACCATGCAAAGGTGCCTATGTTACCACTTCTCCTCTTGGGGTCCAAAGTGCTCCCCATTGAGGTATATCGCATTGTGCAACAATGACCTATCATGTCGCAAAAATAAGAGTATGGTGGCTCCCTCCACCCAACTAATGCTATCAGAATTAAAATCCAAGAGTAATGAAAGTCTGTCCTCAATTTCTATGTGTATTTGTAGTCATTGAGGAACAGGTTCAATAAATAAGGGGCCTAGTTGAGCAAGGTTCCATTGGCGCACTGTGTTGTAGCTACAACAATCCCTGCAAGCACTTCCTCTTTGCGACACTTTCTTATCATCTTGCAGGCCATAAGATTTGTGGCCATTCTTGTGGTTGTGTCACTGATTCTTTTTGTAATTATAATGTGTGAGCCCCTCTCTGTGTCGTAGGTTTTCTTCATCTCCTCGGTAAGCACTTTCTCCTTTGTTTTGTCATCTAGGTACTGCATGGGACTCTCTCCCATGGAAGACAGACCTATGATGAAGGCAATCAACTCGACGTTGATTGAGATGGGTTCCTCCAGACATAAAAAACTCCATGGAGGACCACCATTAACTATTTGACATAGTTGTTTATTTCCTTCCCTCTGCCAAAATGGGGAATTTCTACCAAGTTGAGGATAATTGTGTTGGCCAAGCCATTTTCCCATGGTTTTGGTTGTAGTATAGGGTCGTCGAAGGGTCATGTGCCTATGTTGTCCATGTATACTTGCAGCGTAAATTCTGGTTATTTTCCAGTGTCGGCCACATCATGGTCCGAATACTTCAACTTTTCCATGCAACCTAAAAGTGTTGGCATGACATGCACTCCCTTTGGAATGCATGGTAATACGATGGCTTCGTTGGGTTGCTTGCACGGGGACCACACCATGGGTTGTTTTCTCTTTCTTCTAACCGACACACTAGAGGTCCCAGCCTCTGCTTGTTTGTTCTCTGTGCCTGATTTGGGCTGCTCGGTCAGATATTCAACCAACCCTTCGTACTGTTGTGCATACCCTGCTTCAGGTTGTGGTCTTGGCACTGCAACCTCTATGTGTGTGTGTTGGATTCACCATCTATTCTTTGGGATTCTTTGGCCTTTGTAGGTTGTTGTAGGTTGCCTTTGTTGTTTTTTTGGTGGCCCTACGCACTATCAATCTCCATGGAAGTCATTGTTGGAGATTTTTCTTCTTCTACCACCGGTGTAGGGATTACTGGCTCGACGCGCGGGTGTATCTAAAAGAGAATCTAAGGTGAATTTTCCCTTATAGTAGGAGCACATGACCTTACCTGTAATGACATAACAGGTTGTTCGAACCGTTTCTGGAATAATCGGGTCAATCTTCGTTGTGTGCCCTCCTCTTTGAGTGTGTAATTTCTCGTATAGGCTGACTTTTCCCTTCCTCTTCCCATGCTTTCTCGGGCCTTGAAATCCTTTGGACACATCCTCACCCTCAAGGGATAATCCAGTGAGTTGGTGTATGTCGTCCACATGAATTAGATGTCTTTGGTCGAGCCATAGGCTCCTATCATGCACTCGACTGATTAGAAATGTTTTGCACCGCGCAACCTCATCAGTGGCCCCAAAGACCGGTAAATCCCTAAGGTGCATAGTTGTGGAATTAAACAGGTTTATGAAGTCTAGTTTTGGGACAAATTGCATGCCTCCCATTGCATATGGAGCCAAGTCCTAGAACACACTAATGTTCATCTGCGAAAACAACACTTGGTCCATCAGTTCAAGGTCCAAGAGTTTTACTTGCTTGGTATTCCCCTTGCATCACATATGACCTCGATCCTGGGATCACACGGCTCATCTGGAATTTCTTCTTTGGAACCCAAACTCCAGTATTATGAAGCACTGGTAAACTGGGTGAGTTGGGGTCAGGGTTGCGACTTGGGAGAAAAAAACTTCTCAAAGTATGCTCGAGTGAAGATAAATCAAAACCGGAGGATAGCTAACAAACAATGAGTCTCGCTCCTTGAGTTCACGAGATATTATAAATCGGATAATGGAAAAACTTTGTAGTCGCTCATAAAGTCACTCATCATTAGGCCATAAACACAATCTTAAGCTTAGGTGTCCGATGGGACTGATAATGGGGTAAAATCCCTAAGGTGATATGGGAATTTAATGAGCAGACTAACAAGTATGTGGTCGACCTGAGGGGATTACCGTTTTAATGGTTGAAAATCCTAGCAGGGATATCGATGGCATCTACACATATCAGGCCATTATGTCTTAACGGAACGCTCCGATAGTTTATTGTAGCTACCATAAAGGGCTTGATTGGATGGGATGCATATGGAACATGGGTTGTGATCTAGTTCGGATTCNCCCCCCCCCCTTCGACCACAATGGGGGTCCCTATAATTTTTAATGACTGCATTTAATGTAAGGGTGGCTCTTCCAATCCTGGACGTCCAAAGAAGCATTTCTTCACAAGAGAAGCACTTAGATTGAAAAAGAAACATATATCGTGGTGCAACTATGCACACTCTGATGTTATTAACTGAATTAAAGAAATTACAGAAAATTAAAATATAACTATTGTACATTCTCCTTTGGACTGGAGCAACATTCCTTTGACTCAATCATGAGAAATGTAGGGTTTTAGGCAGGTTCCATTCACCCAACCTCGTCGAAAGATACCATCCATTTGCATTAGCTTCACTTCACCAGAGTGTCATATTTCTGCAACTATGAATGGACCCAACCAATGCATGTAATACTTGCTTGGATGTTTTTGGCATCGATTTTCATAGAGTAGTACCTTATCCCCTTGTGCAAATATTTTGGACTTAATATGCCTGTCATGCCAAGCTTTTTGTCTATCTTTCTTAACTGACTGATGAAAATCTGCTAAAAATATTGCTTCCTCGAGTTCTTACAAGTCTACAATCCTTTGCGCAACTGATTCAACATCTGCCATATGTGTAGCCTGTGCTATATAGATACTAGAGGTGATCAAATCTGCAGGTACAACAACTTATTTCCCATAAACCAACTAAAATGGAGCATACCTATGTAAATTATTCGTGGTAGTCTTGTAAGCCCATAAGACTATTGGAACTTTATCATCCCAGTCTTCCATGTTTGTGTAACATACTTTTGTCAGTCCTCTTTCCAGAATTTTATTGAATGCCTCCATTGTATCGTTAGCTTGTGGATGGTAGGGACTGCTCTTATGGTGTTGTATAAGAAATTATGTTGTCAATTTTGTGATTGTGTTGTTGATAAAGTGACTATCTTGATCAGTGGTTAGGCTTCTAGGGCATCCAAACCAAGTAATAACATTTTCAAAGATGAATCTAGCAGATGCATATGTCAAAAAATATTGAACTGCGTATGCTTTATCCCATCTCGTGAGGTAATCTGTTGCAGTAATGATGTATCTGGCCTTTGAAAGCTTAGTCAGGCAGTTGATCGGTCCAATAAAGTCAACAACCCACTTCTCAAATTCTTGAAGTGCTCTGACTGGATGAAGGGCTAATTCATCTCTACGCGATAGTTTTCCTACTCTTTTCCAGGTGTCACAAGATCTAACACACTCTTTAGTGTCTTTAAATAACGTAACCCAAGATAATCCAGCTTGAAGTACCTTTTGTGCAGTAGCTTTACCTCCAACATGTCCTCCCGCAACTCCACTGCGGAATTCCCACAGGGTATATTGCCTCTCATGGTTCAAGACACATCTTCTGAGGATGTTGTCTAGTCCCAATTTGTAAAGTTGTCTCGCAATCAATTGATAGTCTATTGCGCAAACCACCATATGTCATTTTTTGGGTTGTGGAGTAAGTTTCTGGGCAGGTCCCTATACTAAGGAAGATAGAAATTTCTTCAAGATACTATGGGATGGCCTCAATTCAGAATAGGTCTGCATATGGGAGTTGATCATCCAATGCTCCACCACTTTCCCCTAAATCCAACCTGGAAAGGTGATATGGACCTACATTGCATCTTCCTAGTTTGACAATTACTTTGAATGAAAAATCTTGAAAAAGTAGTAGCCACCTGCAAATTCTTCTTTCAAGTACTGGTTTATTAACTAGGTACTTCAACACAGAGTGGTCAGTAAAAAATTTGAAATGAGAGCCTAAAAAATAGTTTCTAAACTTATGTAATGCATAAATCATAGCTAGACCTTCCCTTTCAGTGGTTGTGTAGTTGCATTCAACTTGCAAAAGTTTTCTGCTGGAAAAATAGATAGGGTGGTCCATATTTCTTTCCCCTGGTTGCGCTAAGATGACTCCCAGGGAAATGGTTGATGCATCCACATGTACGTGGAATTAATTTCCCAATTGGTAAATATCAATATAGGTGTAGTACTTAGTTTTCCTTTGAGAATATTGAATTCTTTGTCACACTCTAGTGTCCACCGAAATAGTTCGGACTTCTTCAACAACTTTTCTAAAGGTGTGGTGATAATTGCATATCTTCTGATGAACCTGCAATAATATCTTGTATGTCCCAGTGTAGAGCGCAAAAATTTCACACTTGTAGGTGGTGGCATGTTCAGAATGACCGCAACTTTGGCTGGGTCTACCAAGACTCCTTCTCTACATACAATATAGCCTAGCATATTGCCATGTGGTACATAGAAGATGCATTTTCTTAAATTCAGATATATTTGTAATTCACGACATCTATCAAACATTACCCGGAGTAGCGCTACATGTTATTTTAGCAGGTTGTATACTGTCCAATCATCCATATATACCTCTACAAACTTGTGTATGAACTCTCGAAATGTTGTTATTATGATCCGAGAGAAGACTGCAGGGGAATTATTTAAGAAAAATGGAATTATGTTGTATGAAAATGATCCCCATTCAGTTATGAATGTTGTGTTCTTCTTGTCTTCTTTTGCAATTTTGACTTGGTGATATCCTGAGAATCTGTTTGTAAACAAATAAGATTCTTTTCCCGCAACTTAATCTAACACTTTTTCACTGAAAGGTGTTGGAAACGGATCGTGCACACATGTAGAATTCATACTTTTGTATTCCACAGAGACCCGAATGTCTTTTGTATCTTTATTACGCTAGATAACTATGGGGCTAATCCACTTTTCTTCTTCAATTGGGAAAATAAGTCTTGTTGCAAGCATTTTGTCTACTTCCTTCTTGACCTTCTCTTTTATTTTAGGATTAAGGCGGTATGGTTTGTGCTTCAAAGGTCTTGAGCCAGGTTTCAACTCAATTTTCATTTCTCCCATGGTTCCTTTTATACATTTCAATTCTGAGAACATTTTCGGAAACAAGTCCTCATATTCACGCAACAGGTTGTGTACTTCCTTTATAGTTTGATCATCCTAGTAATCCCCTATAGAATCTATCTTAGGATGCTTTGTCCTCCCTATATTAACCTTTCACAAATTTAATGGATGGTTATAGGAGCTACGGGTGTGACTAGGGATAGGATCCTGAATCTCTCTATTGCCTTTCGTTTCTTTAATAATTAAGTTTCTAAGTTCCACTAAGTCATCAGGTTTTTCCAGGTCTTTATCGAATTTATAGAAAACTACAACTATCTTATCAGATTCAAGACTCAAACTAGATTGAAGAAAATGAACATGGTCAACACATACTACTGGACTTGATCTCTTTTTTCAAATATCAGTGAAAATCATTTATTTGATTCTTTGAAGAGCACGTGTTGAGCTCATGCTACTTACTTGTAAAGGAGAAGTCCTTGAAAAATTGGTCTTGTAAGGTCTGCCAACAGTTAGTTTGTCTTATGTTCTCTTCATGTAATTACCAGGATTTTGGGATTGGACCCAGCGAATGGAGAAATACTTGAACCCATAGGTGAGAGGGTACTTCTGCAATTTTCCACTGCTTTAAGCAATGCTCAATATGCACTTTAGGGTCAGACTATCCATCGAATAGTTTCTCATCTTGAAAATCTATATTCATCTCTTCTTTCATCTGGTCCCTACTTTGGAATCGACAATAGATGGCTTGCTTCATGTCTTCCCACTCCATAATCAAGGCTTTATGAGTGGCCAACCATCTAGAGGGGTATCTTGCAAGGCTAAGTCAAGAACAAAGATCCTTTGATCCATCGCTATTTTCTCTGCCATGTTGGCAAGAAAATTGTGTACCTTTGAGGCACCATCATATGTTGGGTGTTCTCTGATCTCGGTTCCAATTCATATTACTACTCTGACATTTGCGCATCGTCTTAAGAATCGTTCATTTGAACCTTGTTTCCAATTGTCAAATGCTAATTTTGAATCATCATCAGTGGATTGTATGCTTCTCCAACTTATCGATCCATATGTAGTGGGATTTATGTAATCTAGTCTCGTTCCTACTTTTATGGTGTATAATTGGTCAAGAGCATCTGAATCCATATTGTTGTCCACTGGTTCAGTGTATCTAGGCCCTAAATATGGATCTAAGGATTGGACTACTTTTATCCCATCCTCCTCAAATGTCATGGTGTCCCTCTTTAGATCAATGATAGCATAGTTGTCATATTCCCAATCAATTCTGAGTAGAGCAGGGTAGGGATCCTTATCTCCCATGATTTCAATTACTTCAAAATTGGTTGTGGTTTTAACTCCCGCAACATCTATTTCCACATTTTCCAGCCTTCCTACTGGGAAAATGCAGTATTGGTTTTCCATTCTCAACTGGATGGGGGAATACACTAACTGAGGTTTTCCCAAATCTTCCCAAGTCATTTTGGGTAAGATGTTGACATCAGATCCCAAATATAGCATGACATCTTTGATTTCAAAATCATCTAGTTGGGCTTCTAACCTAAATTATTTTCATGTTCGCACCTTTCTTCTTTGTATTCTCTAGGTATTCTTCTCGGGGAGGTTGGTCCTTACTATGGCTTCTGGAGTTCCCTCATTTCCTAGTATTAGGTATAGTGTGTTGCACAACTTCTTTGTAAGTTGGTCATCCCCTAGGATATCAAAGAACAATTGAAACCAAAGATTGATTACATTTTGAGACTGCTCAGGGTGTCTCCTTGGAATAACAGATTTTCTAGGTGTCGGTGGTGAGGTAGGGGATTGTGAAAGTTTAGGTTGAGAGGTGAGTTTAGGGGAATTCTCCATTTTTCCAGGATTAGGGATACTCTTAAATATTTATATTTCATATTTGAAGAAAAATGTTTGTTTCAAAGGGTCATACATGTCATCCTTGGGAACAAATTTATGAATCTTAGGTTGATTGTCTGCATCTGCCCCAGTTTTTTCTCCTTCATGAGAATGATGTTTATCTTAGGTATTTTTCCCTCGATTCCCCTTTTCAGTTCTGATCTTATGAAATTATATCCTTGTTGACGAACCCGATATTCCCATTTTAGTATCAGTTCTGGGCAGTCTTCGGTTGCATGCCCATTATCTCTACAGTGAGGGAAGTATCTGGCCAAATGATCTTGTTCATTGCAATTGTAACATCGGCTTGATCGTCTTCGTCCATTTCTCCCTTCTCTGAATCCACCTCCAACCCCACTTCCCTAGCCTCTTCCAGGTCCTTGGTGGGTTTCATTTATTCTGAATGTCTTCTGATCTAATCTATTAGCAAGTGTGTCCAGTGCTCTACATTGATTTGTATCATGTGTCGTAGATGCCCAGAACTCGCAATGTATTGTATTGGGAGTAGTCGTGTACTTCTTCATAATAAGACACTTCCTCGATGCATGCCCATGTGTCCAACAAATCTCACAATGTAAGTTTTAAACCTGTGAAGTAAAGCAATGCATATAGATTCTCAAGCAATAAAGAAATTAATCAATGGCTCATACACAGAGTACATAGAGATTTTATACCGGAAACCCTCAACCGGGAAAACCTTTCTTATTTTCATTATATCGAATTTCACCATTCTCCATACAATATATAAAATGTTTTTAGGTATTTCGTAGATACCAAAACCCTAATCCCTTAATACGGGATTAATTTATAAAACTGCTAAAAATAGCAAAAACCGCCCAAAAAAAAATTTCGACGCGCTGCGCGTAACCAGGGGGGGGCATACCTGGCCCCCCCCGGGACCCCCCTAGGAAAGCATCCGACACACACAACATAGCTCTAGGTGAAGGGATCGTCAGACGCAGTTTTCGTATCTGATGCACCCACACACACACACATGCAAATAATATAACACATACCCAACATTCTCCCACTTGTTGTTTTCTCTGCATCCAAGGGTCCAGGGGATTATATAGTCAATAATCTAGGGAAACAATGCCCATTGTTACTCTACACAAGGAGAACTTTTCTATGCTCACAGACTTTGTCAATGAATCTGCAGCATTCTTCAAAGTGTCAACCTTTTCCAACAACACCTTCTTTTCCTCAACCATGTCTCTCACAAACTGATACTGAACATCAATATGCTTTGTCTTCGAATGATAAGCTGGGTTCTTTGCCAGGAATATTTCACTCTGACTGTCACAGTCTAATCTCACTACTTGTTGTACCAACCCAATACCTGAACATAATCTCTGTAACCATATTGCTTCCTTGCTTGCATGAGTGGCTGCCATGTATTCATCTTCTGTAGTTGAGAGTGCCACTACAACCTGTATCTTTCTCATCCAACTGATTGCTCCTCCAAATAGGTTAAACACATACCCACTTGTAGATCTTCTGCGATCCAAATCTCCAGCCTAGTCTGTATCAACAAAACCATGTATGTCCACCACTCTTTCCAATCCCGGTCTTCCTTGGTAGCACAATCCATAACTGATGGTGCCACGAAGATACATGAAGACCCTCTTTACTGTTGTCCAATGCTCCTTCCCTGGTTTTGACATATACCTACTCAAAAATCCCACTGCATGTGCAATGTCTGGTCTAGTACAAACCATTGCATACATCAAATTGCCAACTGCACTAGCATATGGAACATGGGACATGTCCTCTTCTTCTTCCCGTGTCTTGGGACACTGATCTGCAGATAACTTTACACCTATAGGAATAGGAACCTTGACCGGTTTACTTCCATGCATATTAGACCTCTGCAATATCGTCTCAACATATTTTCTTTGATTCAGCCAGAGTTTCGTGTTTGCACGATCTCTTTTAATCTCCATTCCCAGAATGAAGTTAGCAGCACCGAGATCCTTCATGTCAAATTTGGAGGATAGTTGTGATTTCACCTCCTTGATAACATCCATGTTATTTCCTACCAACAACATGTCATCAACATACAACACTACATAAATGAAGTGATTACCAACCTGCTTGGAATATACACAATGGTCAGCCCTGCTTCTTACAAATCCCGATCCAAGGATGTATGTGTCAAAATTTTGGTACCACATCCTAGGTGATTGCTTCATACCATATAGTGACTTCTTTAGCTTACACACTAGCTCTTTCTTTCCCTTCACTACAAAGCCTTATGGATGCTTCATGTAGATTTATTCTTGCAGATCCCCATGTAGGAATGTTGTCTTCACATCCATTTGTTCTACTTCAAGATCAAAAGCAGCAACAATAGATAAAAGAAATCTAATAGAAGTTAACTTAGCAACAGGAGAAAAAATCTCACCAAAGTCAATTCCCTCTACCTGGGAATAACCTTTTGCTACTAACCGAGCTTTGTATTTCTCCAC
>ML777982.1:292567-404720 GCA_009831015.1 Picea engelmannii
AATGCGAACTTCGAAGCGAGGAAATGTGGAGTATTTGCAAGTTGGTCTTAAAGGGACAAATCCAAGCAAGGCCAAGTGGATTGAGGTTGGAAGGGTGAGGGAACTATACCCTCATCTTCACATAGACTGAGATAGTCTTTTGGTGGTCCAAAAGCTTCCCAATGGGGATGTGTGATCAGGGGATCAAAATTTTGCTCAATTTTCAAAGTGCTCGGAATGCGACGAAAACAGTGCCATTGCGTCCGTCTCGTCTTCTTGATTATGGTGGTATATTTACTTTCTCAAACAGAGTCTGTATGGAGAAGATATCGCGATCTGTTCGTCAAGCCAAACAGGCAAAATTGTTAGATGCTGACTGTACCAGTCCGTACAGTATGTACGGTCTGAAGTGGCAGGACCGTACGGTCCATATGACCATACGATGGTGACGTGGAAGGTTGTTGTTGGTTGCTAGATAGCGAATAGGACGTTGACACGTGTCCGGTTAGTGGAAAATGACAGGAGGACACGTGGCCCAATCCATGGGCACCACGTGTCCCCCATATTGTTTGGTTTATATTGATATATAAAATGTAATGGGAGTCTGCGGGGTTCGACCCCGGGACCTCCCCCCACATATAAACCTTTATATAACCGTCCAACCAATGCGCCCATGACATGTGACTTAACATATAACTCAACGCATTTTTTATAAAGTCGTTGCAATGTATGAATGGGCGGGGGTCGGGCCGGGGCTTAGCCCCGACCCGTGGTTATTTGAAACGATATATGACCATGTTGTAAGGCCCAACGAATTGCACGGATATATAAACAAAGTTTGTATATTGTAATATGTTCACATATATATACCATTGTGTATTAGCGCGGGGTTGAAACATAACCCGTGGGTTTTGTTATTTAACCAATGGTTTAACGCACGGGAGTTCCAACGGTTATGGCGGTTTAACCACTCGTTTGCCTAGCCCAAGGTTCTATGCGCCATATGCCCAGGTGCCGAGGCGGTTAGGGGCTGGCGCGCCCTTAACCGTCCTACAGTTTGCACCGTTGGTGTGGTTGCGCCCGGTGCTGGGTTTTTGCGCTTAAAAGAGCCTGTGAGCCAGGTTCATAGAGAGGGGGTGCGAATTGTAGAACCAGAGACAACAAGCTTGAAGAAGGAGACTTCCAGGAGGCCTATCTTTCTCATTTTTCGATCGATTGAGGTGTCAAAAGAGCCCAGACAGAGGTTTTGGGATGCTGGGAAGCCATTGGAGTAGTCGGTTTGACAGTTTGAGCATTGTAAGACATGTTTTTGAGAACTTTTTGAGAAATTAATAATAATGATCCATTGGAAGCTGGACCAGGAGATGTAGCCCAGAAGAGTGGTGAACTCCTTTATCAATTGATGTGCACATGTGTTTATGTTCAATGTTTATGCTGTTGTCTATGTGTATTTTGCATAAGTAATCCTTAATTTATGTGTTGCAAATTGATCCTATTGCTTTAAACACATAACATTTCACTTGCAATTAATTATTCAAGTTTTTCAAGTCTTCTTCATTTTTAGATCAATCCTCCCAGTGTTTACACTTATAGACTGGTTCTGACTAACTGACTATGATGGAATAGAATTTCCACAAGTATGTAGTGTACAATTTACTACGGGTATAGAGGACACCTGGGGAACAGGTCATTCGGAGTTGGTTCCACTGATTTTTGGGTGAGTTTCTTTCATTTGGGGGGTCTCGTTTTCTTCCTCTGAAGCATCCTTCTCAACCTGATTCTCGATGTTTCCTAATATCGGAGTTGAATCTTCTTGGTCTTCTTCAAGGTCTAGACCTACTTCGTCTTCCCTTGTTTCTTCACACTCTTATTCTCATCCACCCACCTAGGGACTCCTTTCTCTATGCACTTCTCTTTGTTACAATCTTAGACTGTCCAGTCTTTCTTGTCTTCTTACCTTCCTCAACTATTCATTTTTTCTTTCATTTGTTCCTCTTGATCTGATCTCTTTCCACAACACCTCGGAATGCTTTGTTGATTTATTTACCTTTTCATGCCACCACTTCTAAACTATGGCGGCTCTCCTCAAGGCTCGCTTGTTTCTTATGTTCATTTCTTGATCTCTCCCCATCGGTCAAAGTACCCTTTCCCATTCTCAGGTCATGATCCTACCCCAAAATCACCCTACCCTAAGTGTAGGTGTTTAGGTTTCCATCTCAATCAAGGGAATAGTTATCATCCCCTCCTCCATCAAGAATGCATTGATCCACAGGGGAATTTCCCTCAACAGTCCCCCACACACACCTTTCTTGAAAATTTCTTCCGCCCATGAAAAATATTGGTGATTCTCGGCTGCGAATTCAATGATATATCCTTCTAGGGTCGTATTAACTTAGAAATCAACCGCTCGCATAATCTGGCAATCCAACCGATGAAGTGTTATGATCTTCTCTATGTCCCATGCACATGTCTTCTTGACGCGTTATTTGAATTCTGGAGCTTCGTGTAGCTGATCTATCCAATGGAATAGCTCTTATGGGAATTTTACCCAGAATATCTCATACTCGTCACTCGATCTTTCTGAATAAAATACATACTCTCTTGTAGCATTCACGCTTTTACCTCGCAACTCTGTTTCCTTCCATATAAAGACATCACAATTTCATTCCCACCATCAGTGAACATCAGATCTATAGATCCACAGAAGCATCCTCCTTACAGGTTCCCTTTTAAAACATAGTTCCCGACAACTAAACCATTTTGTTGGCGCAAAATTGATCAGACCAGGGTCCTCTTACAACTACCGACAAAAGGTATTAATGTAGTCTAGAGCACTGGCATTTTCATATTCCTGGGAGGGAATAATTCTCACTCGAAGTGCAACCGAGACGCGAAAGAGAGGGAAGGGTAAGGAGAATACTTAGACAAATATCCAAAGTATCAATATTCATGTTAGTCTCATGCAAGATAGATTAAACCTATAGCAGTTATGAACATTTCCTAACTGAGATTAAAGAAATAGAGTTGCGTCGCCATTCACAAGGAAGAAATTGAGCATATCATACATAAAATATAATATAGATTAGCATTCAAGAGAATCAGAAGACTAAATACACAAGATATGTTCAAAATTTGTTCCTCCAATTATATTATCATATCAGTTTCTTCTCACAGCTTGAGTCACATATACAAGTAATCAGAGGATAGTCCCCAACAAGTATGAGACAAGGTTATATCAATCCCTTGTTCATTCCAACTCTACAATAACTCAAAACTCTATTACATTGATAGTTTGGTTCTTACCCAGATCGAAATATTCAACTCAACTAAGAACTATGAGTAAACTAGACTCCGACTTAGACTCAATTACATTCTTTCAATCGCTCATCATTAGCAGTTCATTAACCTTTCCTTCACAACAACCTTAGAAACCCAGTATCCCTTTACAATCATATTGATCCCATATATGTATAATCTGATCAAGGTTTTATGGCTGAGAACACGAGAGTTATCTCTTCTTCTTGATCTTGTTGCAACTTCTTTCTTCAAAACTGATGTTGCGATGTCCTTCCAACCACTCTATGTTTCTTCCTTTAGTCTGTTTTCTAGTTCCCCAGCAGCTTGCACAACTTTTTTTTCACCAAAATGAAGCTGCAACATAACTTGTGCAACTTCTATTCATCAAAACGAAGGGCCCAACATCTTTCAAAGCATTGAAACTTTCCTTGACATCTGCCCCTCTGCTCAGTCCTCCAAATTATGGAAAGGATTTCTTGTTATACTTGGTTACATGAGTAGAGTCTATTTTTGGTAAGATCTTGGTTCAAAAGGATGATGCACTCCAGGAGAATGTTATATACTATCTGAGTTGAGGCTTAGTCGGATCGGAACTCAACTACAGTCATGTTGAGAAACTATCTTTGGTAGTTTTCCATGTTGTCCAAAGGTTCCATCATTACATTCTACTTTGCAAGACCACTGTCGTAGCCATCGTAAATCATTTTCAATATGTATTGACACGATGGGTCATTGGTGGGAAGATTAGTCGATGAATAGTCATTCTTCAAGAATTTGATTTGGACTTTGTTTCGACGAAGTCTAATGAGTCTTTGGTCTTTGCAGAATTAATTTTGGAGCTTCCGACTAAGAGTAGAAATGATTTTCCCGAAGATTCTTTGATCAATGAGGATATTTTTCTTATTGCATCATCATACCCTTTGTATGGAGATATACTTGTGTATCTTCAAACATTTAAGTGCCCTTCCTCTTCTTCTCATGATGAGTTGTAAGGCAATGATTTGTTCATAACAGTGGGAGATGTAAGGCAATGATTTGTGCTTGAAAGAAAGACAAACAATTATAGGATTGATATTGAGAAGTTTAACGGCCATAATTTTTAGCTATGGAAACTTAAAATGGAATATCTCCTTGTAGATTGAGAACAATGGGTCTTTGTGGATCCTGGAACAATTTCGATAGACATGTCGAAGGAATATTGGGAGAAACTCTAAAGGAAGGCAAGGAGTACGATTCGACTTTGTCTTTTAGATTCGGTATTGTTGAATGTCTTAGGTGAAGACACTCTAAAGAAACCGTGGGATAAATTAGGGAACTTGTACTAGTTGAAATCCCTGGTAAACAAGTTGTTTCTTCACAATAAATTGCCCCTTTTGAGGATGAGTGATGGTAAATTAGTAACAGAGAACCTGAATGCATTCAATACTGTGATAAGTTAGTTATTGTTTGTGGATGTTAAAATCATTCAGGAGGAAAAATGGATCAGTATGTTGTGTTCTTTGCCAGATTCATGGAATAGCTTAGTCATGGCTATTTGGATTAATGCAACCACATTAACACTTGAATATGTGGTTACATATCTATTTTCAGAGGAAATGAAGTGTAAGAACATGAAAGGATCGACCAAGGATGCCTTGATGGTCAGAGGTTGACCATTCGATAGAGGAAAAGATAAATTCTCTAGTAGAAAGACTTAGTCTGAGGGTGTCGATCTAAATTCTTGGTTCATACAATGAGAAAATTATGGAAGTGTGGTAAAGTTATAGGCATTAAAGGGAGAGGTCCCGTTAAAAGTTGTTGAGAAAAGTTAGGGATATGATGAGAAGCAATGGACTGGAAGAAAAACTTCTCCAAATGAAGGAGGGGATGTGTATTTGGTGTTGACCAATACATAGTCAGATCATGATGTTTGGATGATCCATTTAGTTGAATCCTTTCATATGACACCTCACAGGGAATGGTTCATATGAGAATTATGAAGGAGGACATGTATTCTTGGGAGACTATCAGACAACCAAGATTTTTGGACGAGGTATATTTTGATTGATGCTAAAGGATGGGAGGAGTAGAACCCTTCTAGGTGTGCTACATATTCTAAGTTTCACAAGAAATCTAATATTTGTCAGCAAAATGAGTGATGTAGGTGTGCAAATTGTATTTGAGAAGGATTCGTGCAAAATGGTTTGGGGAATGATGGTGTTTATGAGAGGAGCTTGTATTAGAACAATGCACAAGTTGTTGGGAAGTGTCAACTCGATTGGATGCAACAATACAAATGTTCCTAAGACCGACTCAATTGTTCCTCGTCTAATCGATCAAACCATGTTATGACACTAGAGGATAGGAAATATTGGGGGAAAAGGCCTTCATTCTATGCACAACAAAGGTATGGTCAAAGGTTTCCTTAATTGTTCTTTGGAAGTCTATTTCTATGAACATTGCATCTATGGAAAACATAATCACGTGAGATTCCCATCAAGAGCTACAAGGGTAAAAGGGATTCTAGAATTGATACATAGTGTTATGTTTGGGCCTGTATTGATTACATCACTAGGATGATCTATTTATTATTTATGCTTCATAGATGATTTCTCGAGGAGGACATGGTTGTATTTCTTAGGAAAGAAATATGAGGTTTTCAGTAAGTTTAACGAGTTAAAATCTCTTGTGGAAAACCATACAGATAAGAAGATCAAGGTGTTGAGAACTTACAATGGAGATGAATTATGTGGTAAGGAGTTTTAGCAGTTCTACAAGCAATGTGGCATAGCACGCCAAAATACTGGTCACTCGATCTTTCTGAATAAAAGACATACTCTCTTGTAGTGTTCACACTTTTACCTCACAAATCTGCTTCCTTCCTTATAAAGACATCACAATTTTGTTCCCACCATTGGTGAACATCAGATCTATAGATCCACAGAAGCATCCTCCTTACAGGTTCCCTTTTAAAACATAGGTCCCGAAAATGAAACCATTTTGTTGGTGCAAAAGTGATCAGACCAGGGTCCTCTTATAGTTACCAACAAAAGCTACCGATGTAGTCTAGAGCATTGGCATTTTCATCTTCCCAGGAGGGAGGAAGTCTCACCTGAAGTGAAACCGAGACGAGAAAGAGAGGGAAGAGTAAGTAGAATACTTAAACACATATATGAAGTATCAAGATTCATGTTAGTCTCACACAAGATAGATTAAAGTTGTAGCAGTTCTGAACATTTCCTAACTGAGAATAAAGAAACAAAGTTGTGTCGTCATTCACAAGGAAGCAATTGAGCATATCAAACATAAAATATAATACATATTATCATTCAAGAGAATTAGAAGACTAAATACACAAGATATGCTCAAAATTTGGGCCTCCAATTGTATTAGCATACCAGTTTCTTCTCACAGCTTGAGTCACATATACAAGTAATCAGAGGATACTCCCCAACAAGTATGAGACAAGGTTATCTCAGTTCCTTGCTCATTCAAACTCTACAATAAATCAATCTATTACATTGATAGTATGGTTCTTACCCAAATCTCAAGATTCAACTCAAATAACAGCTATGAGTAAAATAGACTCTGACTTAGACTCAATTACATTTATTCAATCGCTCATCATTAGCCTTTCATTAACCTTTCCTTCATAACAACCTTAGCAACCCAATATCCCTTTAAAATCATATTGATCCCATATATGTATAATCTGATCAAGGTTTTATGGATGAGAACCCGAGAGTTATCTCTTCTTCTTGATCTTGTTGCAACTTCTTTCTTCAAAACTGATGTTGCGGTTTCCTTCCAACCGCTTTATGTTTCTTCCTTAGTCTTTTGTCCAGCTCCCCAACAGCTTGCACAACTTTTGTTCACCAAAATGAAGCTGCAACATAACTTGCACAACTTCTATTCATCAAAACGAAGGGCCCAACATATTTTGAAGCGTTGAAACGTACCTTGACACCTGCCCCTCTGCTCAATCCTCCGGATTATGGAAAGGATTTCTTGTTGTACTTGGTTGCAACAGAGTCTATTATTGGTATGGTCTTGGTTCAAGAGGATGGCGCGCTCTAGGAGCATGTTATATACTATCTGAGCCAAGGCTTAGTTGGACCGGAACTCAACTACACTCATGTTGAGAAACTTGCTTTGGCAGTTGTCCATGCTGTCCAAAGGCTCCATCATTACATTCTACTTCGCAAGACCACCGTCATAGCCGTTGTGAATCATTTTCAATATGTATTGACACGACGATTCATCATCAGGAAGATTAGTCGATGGATAGTCATTATTCAAGAATTTGATTTGGACTTCGTTTCGATGAAGTCTAAGAAGTCTTTGGTCTTTGTTGAATTAATTTCGAAGCTTCCGGATGAGAGTGGAAATGATTTTCTCGAAAATTCTTTGATCAATGAGGATATTTTCCTTATTGCATCATCAGACCCTTGGTATAGAGATATAATTGTGTATCTTCAAACATTTAAGTGCCCTTCCTCTTCTTCTCATGATGAGTTGTAAGGCAATGATTTGTTCATAACAGTGGGAGCTGTAAGGAAATTATTTGTGCTTGAAATAAATACAAACAATTATAGGATTGAGATTGAGAAGTTCAATGGCCATAATTTTGAGCTATGGAAACTCAAAATGGAATATCTCCTTGTAGATTGAGAACAGTGGGTCATTGTGGATCCTGGAACAGTTTCGACAGACATGTCGAAGGAATATTGGGAGAAATTCTAAAAGAAGGCAAGGAGTATGATTCAACTTTGTCTTGTAGATTCGATATTGTTGAATGTCTTAGGTGAAGACACTGTGAAGAAACTGTGGGATAAATTGGGGAACTTGTACTAGTCGAAATCCCCGGTAAACAAGTTGTTTCTTCATAATAAATTGTCATTTATGAGGATGAGTGATGGTAACTTAGTAACAAAGCACCTGAATGCATTCAATACTATGATAAGTTAGTTATTGTTTATGGATGTTAAAATCATTGAGGAGGAAAAATGTATTAGTATGTTGTGTTCTTTGCCAGATTCATGGAATAGCTTAGTCATGGCTATTTGGATTAATGAAAACACATTAACGCTTGAATGTGTGGTTACATATCTATTTTTAGAGGAAATGAGGTGAAAGAACATGGAAGGATCGACCAAGGATGCATTGATGGTCATAGGTTGACTAGTCGATAGAGGAAAAGGTAAATTCTCGAGTAGAAATACTTAGTTTGAGGGTGTAGATCTAAATTCTTGGTTCAGACGATGAGAAAATTATGGAAGTGTGATAAATTTGTAGGAATTAAAGGGAGAGGTCTCATTAAAAATTGTTGAGAAAAGTTAGGGATATGATGAGAAGCAATCGACTGAAAGAAAAACTTCTCCAGATGAAGGAGGGGATGTGTATTGGGCGTTGAACAATACATAGTCAGATCATGATGTTTGGTTGATAGATTTAGGTGTATCCTTTCATATGACACCTCATAAAGAATGGTTTTGTTAATATGAGAATTATGGAGATTTATTCTTAGGAGACTATTCGACAACCAATATTTTTGGACGAGGTAGATTTCGATTGATGCTAAAGGATGGGAGGAGTAGAACCCTTCCAAGTGTGCTACATATTCTAAGTTTCACAAGAAATCTAATATTTGTCAGCAAAATGAGTGATGTAGGTGTGCAAACTATATTTGAGAAGGATTCATGCAAAATGGTTTGGGGAGTGATGGTATTGATTAGAGAAGCTTGGATTAGAACTATGTACAAGTTTTTGGGGAGTGTCAACTCGATTGGATGCAATAGTACAAATGTTCCTGAGACTGAATCAATTGTTCCTCGTCTAATCGATTAGACCATGTTATGACACTAGAGGATGGGACATATTGGGGGAAAAGGCCTTCATTCTATGCACAATAAAGGTATGGTTGAAGGTTTCCTTAATTGTTCTTTGGAATTCTATTTCTATGAACATTGCATCTATCGGAAATAGAATCACGTGAGGTTCCCATCAGGATCTACAAGGGTAAACGAGATTATAGAATTGATACATAGTGATATGTTTGGGCTTGTACTGATCACATCACTAGGAGGATCTTTTTATTATGTATCCTTCATAGATGATTTCTCGAGGAAGACATGGTTGTATTTCTTAGGAAATAAATATGAGGTTTTCAGTAAGTTTAAAGCATTTAAATATCTTGTGGAAAATCATACAGATAAGAAGATCAAGGTGTTGAGAACTTACAATGAAGATGAATTATGTGGTAAGGATTTTTAGTAGTTCTACAAGCAATGTGGCATAGCACGCAAAAATGCCACTCCATATACCCCTCAACATGATGGAGTTTCTGAAAGAATGAGCATGGAATTAATGGAAAAGGAAAGGAACATGCTCTATGGTGTTGGGATAGCACAAGAATTCTAGACAGAATCAGTGGACACTACCTATTATCTTGTAAATAGATCTCCTCCATTAGTGCTAGTCAACATGACTCCACATGAGGTATGGTTTGATAAGAATTATTTTCTCTTACATCTCATAGTTTTTTACTATGATGCATTTTTGCATGTTCCCAAGGAAAAGAGGAACAAGTTGGACAATAAGGAAATCAATTTTATTTTCATCGATTACAAGGATGGAATGAAAGGATATAAGTTGTGGGATTCGGCGATGAGGAAAACAATGTATAGTCAAGATGTGATCTTCAAGGAAGTTGAAAGTACTTCCAGGAGTGAAGAAGCTCCAATGGAGAAAGAACCATAGAAGATGATGTTTGAGTTTAGGAACGAGGAACATGATTCAGACGAGTCAACTAAATTAGATGAAGAGGTGGAACTACAGACTCTGGTTGTAAGGAGGTCTGGATGAGTAAGGAAACAAGTTGAAAGGTATAGTACACCTGATTTCCTTTCTACATTTGTGTACCAATGATGTGTTATGAACATAATATATAATAATAAATATAAATATATTATAATAGTTAATGAATAATTAATGAAGAGACACCTTCCCAATGAAAGGTCATGTCTCTCCATGGAAGGGCACCCCTGCGTGGGTATATAAGGCCCTCATTCTTATTCTATCTCATCATCTTATATTCATATACATTATTTAATATATTATCCTTTATGGATTATAACATGTTGTCCTACCTACAATGGGTATTTACCTATTGAATTGGCTTGGTTCACCACAGTGTTATCAAAGCTTCGTATTGATCCTGGCCATTGGCCATATAGGCTTATAGCCATGTTGAAAAATCTTCAGAGATTCTTTGATCTTCGGGTCATATTGACCACAAGTGGCCCTTGGCCATTCATCACATAAGTTTACCTAAAGGAAGGAATTATTCCGTTGCACATTAAAAGAACCGAAACATTAAAAATAAAAATATGCCAATGCAAATACAATAATGATAATAAAATATTACTAGGCTATGAAATATTATTTCGGCTTCAAAAGTTAGAAAAAATTAGGAAAAAAAAGAGGAGATAAAAAAAATTGAAAAAGAAAGGGTTTCATAAAGGCACGTGAAAAAATATAAGTGCATTCCAAGAAAAGGTAATTAAAAAAAAAAGTTCCAAAGAAGTGGAAAAGTGAATATTTTATTTTACCTTTAGAGATTTAACGACCCATGGTTTTGGAAAATCATTGCCCCATGGTATTCCATACCATATATATGTCTCTGTGTGTATTTATTTCTAAAGAACTATACCATAGGGTTGTGTTTCTTGAGCCCTAATCATCGCTAACAAATATTCAAGAATATAAAAAGGAGTATTTAAAGTCTCCTAAGATATTTAAAAATTTTAATTGGTGAAGTATTTATAAGTGGAAAAAGAAAGTATATAGAAAAGGATTTTAAGAATATTGAAAGGGAAAGTGATCAAATTTAAAGAGTTATTATTTCAGTACATTTAAGCTCAAAGAAGTACTAAGTGAACTATGACAACTATAAATAATCCTACATTTTTGGCAAAATGTTCATTTTGTGCAATGGTGTTTAATTTTCAAGAATCCTTTAGAAATCAAAATTTTAATTGCACAATTTTTCGAAAACCATTTATTCTAACAGAATATCAAAATGACTACAAGAAATTGGAAGACAAACTAGCATATTATAAAGAAACAATAGAAATTTACAAAATGAAGTTGTCATGGAGAAACTTAAGAATAAATTGTATTCTTTCCAAACAAAACATAATGAGGAGTTGCATGCACAAATTAAAGACGAGATAAAAAAAATATGACAAGACCTTACTAGAACGAAATCAAGAAATCTCTCTCCTAAAAGATAAAAATTAGAAGTTAGAACAAGTTAATCAAAATCTTATCAAGAAATTATCAGAGAAAGATGAAGACAATTGTCGTTAAAATCCACAATGAAAGTTTACTCACCCAGATTAAGATGATAAAGAGTGATAAGAAGATGGTAGAGGACAAGTTAGAACAACTTATCAATAAGGAATCATTGGTAGATAAAGAGACAATGACTGAACCTATGGAACTACATAAGTCTTCAAATGGAAAAAACCTAATGGTGAATAAAGCAATTAATACATACCGAGTCAACCTTACAACTCAAAAGGATTTAGTTGATGTAAATAGGTCTTCACATGTTGAAGTAGAGACAAGCTGGGGCTATGAAGAAGACTCATCCAAGTGTTAATCAAGAAGAAGCTACAAGTACAGGAAGTAAAGATCAAGTTGCAAGGATGCCTTATAGACATCCTAATCACAAAAATCGATACTTCAACCAATCAATGTATCCATAGAAACAAATGACAAATATGTCAAAAATTATTACCTCCATTACAAATGATGCTCAAGGTAGAAGTTATCATGGGAGTCAAAATACATCAAATTGTCTACAAGAACCCCATAAAAGCCCCACTGGAAAGAAGATCGATTTAGGTGGGCAGACTCCCTTACAATTTGACAGTTCTACACAACGCTTAGAAGATCCTATCATTTCAATTCCTCAACGATCACTAATTTAGGAATAAAGAATAAGGAGACGATACTACAAGCCAGAGCAAGAGATAATTCTTCCATAAGTATGCTTTGAGGACAAAGCATTTTTAAGGGGAAGGCAATTTTATGAACATAATATATAATAATAAATACAAATACATTATAATAGTTAATGAATAATTAATGAAGAGATGCCTTCACAATGAAAGGTCGTGTCTCTTCATGGAAGGGTACCCCTACGTGGGTAAATAAGGCCCTCATTCTTATTGTATATCATCATCTTATATTCATATACATTATTTAATATATTATCCTTTATGGATTACAACCTGTTGTCCTACCTACATTTGGTATTTACTTAGTGAACCAACTTAGTTCACCACATAATGATGAGCCGAGGTCAATTAGGGAGAATCGAATCGACAGAGGGTAGACTCTGGAAGGAGGCCATGGTTGAAAAATTGAAATCTTTGCATAACAATGAGACATGGGGTTTGGTGAAGCTAGCTAATGGAAATAAACTTGTCAGTAGCAAGTGGGTGTTCAAAAATAAGTTGAATGTAGTAGGTCAAGTCAAGAAGTACAAATATTAACTGGTATTGAAAGGGTATTTCCAAGTCGAGGGACTCGACTTTGGTGAGATTTTCTCTTCTTTGCAAAATTGACTTCCATTAGCGTACTAATGTCTCTAGCCATAGTGTTTGATCTTGAGATAGAGAAAATGGATGTAAAGACAATGTTCCTACATGGGGACCTAGAAGAAGAAATCTACATGAAACAACCTGAAGGATTTGTAGTAAAGGGGAAGAAAGAGCTAATGTGCAAGTTGTAGAGATCCCTTTATGGTCTAAAAACATCACCAAGGATGTGGTACAAAAAATTTGGCACATACATCCTTGGATTGGGTTTTGTGAGAAGAAAATTTGATCATTGTGTGTATTCCAAGAAAGAAGACGAGTGTTTCATCCATGTATTGTTGTATGTTGATGGCATGTTGCTGGTTGGAAACAACATGAATGTTATAAAGGCGGTGAAGATGCAACTATCCTCCAAGTTCGACATGAAGGATGTTGGTGCTACTAACTTCATTATGGGAATAACGATTAACAAAGATCGGGTAGTTATAAAACTTTGGTTAAATAAGAGGAAGTACCTTGAAACAATTTTAAAAAATTTCAACATGCAAGAGTGCAAATCGGTCAAGGCACATATTCCTGTAGAGGTAATACTAAATATTGAATAGTGTCCAAAGACAGAGGAATAAATAGAGGACATGGCATGTGTTCCATATGCTAGTGTTGTTGGTAGTATAATGTATGCAGTGGTCTGCACTCGACCGGATATTTCCCATTTTGTGGGAGTATTGAGAAGGTACATGTTGACAACTGGGAAAGAGCACTAGGTTGTTGTCAAGAGAGTTTTCTGGAACTTGTGTGGCATAACAAAGTATGCAATTTGTTAGCAAGGGAAACCTAACATTGACAGGAAAGTGAATCTACATGGTTGTGTCTATGTCAACTAGGTTGGAGATATTAATTAAAGAAGGTCAATCGACATATATGTGTTTAGAATGTTTAGTGGAGCAATCAGTGGGATGAGTAAGAGATAGGCGGTAGTAGCCTTGTCAACAACAAAATCTTAATAAATGGAAACCACCCATGCAAACAAGCAAGCAGTTTGGTTGCATAGATTGTGCTCATGGATTGAATTTGAAAAACAAGCCACGAGGATAAATTGAGACAATGAGAGTGCAATTTTCTTGGAAAAGAACCCAACTTATCATTCCCGAATGAAGTATATTGATGTACAATACCATTTCGTGAGAGACATGGTGGAAAACAAGAAGGTGTTGCTAGAGAAGGTAGACACTTTGAAAAACATTGTGGACTCTTTGATCAAGTTTGTGAGTGTTAAGAACTTCTCTTGGTGTAGAGAGGCAATGGGCATTGTTTCCCTGGGTGAGTGACCAAAATTTTAGTTTCCCCTATTTATGCAAAGAAGATAACAAATGGGAGAATGTTGGAATGTTATATTCTTTGCAGTGGAAACTCAGTCAATCAATTGACCAATCGAGGATGATCCATTGGGTGATTGATCAACTAAATGGTTAGTCAATTCGATGCCCGATTGATAGCCAATTGGTATTCGACTAGATGTTGACAGGTTAGTTGACCAAAGTTGAAAGGTGGTCAATTGGATGGTCGATTCGTAGCCAATCGGTAATTGACTAGTGATCAAAACAAGAGACAGAATCCCAAGAATTATGGAATCTCATCCTATCATATTCATGGATCTGTAACCATTTTGGGTGCCACAAATTAGGGCTTTACATGTAATATGGCAAATTAATATTGTCTACGAGATTCGTGAGAGTGCAATGGACATGAAGAGGAAGCCAAATGGTTGTAGGTTTGTTCTTTTAATTAAGCAAGGGAGTAAGATGATGGATTGGTCTTAGGTGTGGAACGAGATTAGTCATGTAACTCTTTATTCGGTGAATGAATAAGACAACATAAGAGCGGGAGACGTTCAAGCATTGTTGGTTTTCCCAATTAAGGGTTTAAAAGGTAAATATATGTGCATTGTATGTGATTTCCATGGTTTTACTTTCTATTTTAATTCTATATTTTCTCTCCTATTAGGTTAAGTTTCCCTACACAAGTATTACCAACCATAGAGAACTTAGCACCAGAATTTTAGGCTAAGTTAATAGAGGATATAGTTTTGTAGAATAAGTCTAAAACAACTAGATGAGGGTAGGATAAAATTTGGAAGGTTTGGTTAAAAGGATAACTTCTAGGAAAGGCCAAATGGGACACTAGAGAGAAGGTAGAGGAAATACTTCCTCGCCTCCTTTAGTAAAATATTTTGAGGACTAAAATCCTCCCAAAATGAAGAGAAATGATCTAAAATTAATCATTATATGATTTGTCATTTTTTTGTACTTCAAGAGTGGAAAATTTGAATATGTTAACTTGTAGGGGTAGGACCTATTTTGGTGATCTAGAGTCCTCAAAATTTTTTAGCCTAATTATGACATTACATGGCTGTTGTTTTTAGTAAAAGATTTGTGGACATAATTCTTAGCCTCTCGATGTTGTTCTACACATCAATATATTTCTGATGCAAAGATCAACTTGATCGAAGTTCGTATGAGGAAATTATGCCTCCCACAAGTTGACCTATGACTCACACATGTGGAGATAGTCATGTGTGGGTTTTGAAGAAGATTCTAGAGGGTCCAAGACCTTAAACTTATTCAAGAGTTGAAGCTTCAAAAAACTCTAACCCTGGCCCTATATGGTTATTAGGACATGTTAAATACTAGGCCCCCGAGAAAGGAGGGTTTTTTTCTCTTGTTTATTGATTTGTCGTCCATAGTTGAGTAGAACAAAGGAGTGGGATATTGGAGAAGAGAAAAGGAAGTAGAAGACCCTATAGCAGCTATACAGGTCATAGTATAAATGGCAACACCATAGTGAGTTCACTTTCTTTGCATTTTCATTTCAAATCTAAGAAGAAAAGAACAAGGCATGATCCTCACCTTTTGGCTAGATTTTCCCAGGTCATTTCTTATGTTCATTGTGTCGATGGTACGATGTTTGTTTTAGCTTATTTTATTAATTTTTTTAACTGAAAATGTAGTATTTATATTGATAAAAAGGGTTGTAGCAAAGGTCGCAGTGTTGGTACAAAGATGAAAGATAAAAGATATTTCTAGGGTATATTGCCAAGACTTAACAACCTCAATTCAAAAGCGACTAACCTAGGTTGCCACATACTTATAAAAGCTAGATTCCAAAATTTCATGCATGAGTATATTCAGACAAATTGCTTGCATAACAATAGACAAAAGCAATAAATGATTATACTCTGGACTGCGAGCTTGAATTCTTGTAACCATTGGTTTGATTGTTGATAAATATTTCTTCCTCTTTTCGACCACTGTCCAGACTTCTTTTACATTTGTTGGAGTTCTTATTGTTCCTTCTATTCTTGGATTGTCTTGATTTATAATGATTCTTCTTATTATTTTTAAAGTGACTCAACTTCTTTAACCTGATCTGCCCAACTTGCCTTAGGCCGTGGACTTAGCTGACATATTAATGGGTACGATAACTAATTAGGTTTTTTTTTCAATAGTCACGTTCTACTTTAGTGTTTGGGTAGGCTTTGGAAAGCAACAATGCAAAGTTAGTTTGGGTGAGCAATTGTACCACTTCTTAAAGTTCATGTGAGGTGGGGCCACCAATCAGGGTTTAGGATGTGAGGAATGAAAATGAGGCAGTCACAACAATGGGCATTGTCGGTGTTAATTTTTGCTTTGCTATCGCTCCCCCTCTTCACTCTATCTTTTTTTCCAGAGTGGAAAGTGATCATCAATGGGAGCTTGTCAGTGTAAGTGTTCACTTTAGCACTTGTTAACAAATTTAACTCTTATCAATGCAAAGTCTTCATAGTTCGCTGATATCAACAAGAAAAGTGACTTAGTGTAGTGCTTTGCATTGGTGCCCTCCTTCTACTTTCATGTCGACACAATATTTAACTTTTTACATCAGCACAATTTTTAACTTTAGTTGTTGATGAAAGTTTTTTCATAGACTTAAAAAGAAATCAATTTTTCCTTGAGACACAAAGTGATGCATTAAAAAACTGAATGATATACAAAAATCCATCAAAACTAAAGATGCATAATTTATTTCGAAAGGAATAAAAACTTAAAACAAAATGTGGTATTAAAAAAATGTGAATTCTTCTAGGATGTGCAAGCTCTATAGGATGTTTCAAGTATTATACTTAATTAATCTTATACAACTTAATTCCACCTTTTTCTTATCATTTTTGCATTTAAAAAATCTTAATTTTTGTTTCTAACTTTGAACTTAATTTCATCCTTTTCTATAAATCACAATCAATCCCAC
The DNA here is from genome assembly GCA_009831015.1 of Picea engelmannii. Classification (NCBI taxonomy): domain Eukaryota; kingdom Viridiplantae; phylum Streptophyta; class Pinopsida; order Pinales; family Pinaceae; genus Picea; species Picea engelmannii. Next base: position 309,715 of record ML777982.1, read on the forward strand.
CAATATTATACATCATATTTCAAACTTATTCCACCATCTTCTTCTAGAAAATAAGAATTATTCTTTACTTATTCCACCATCTTCTTCTAGAAAATAACAATTATTCTTTACTTATTCCACCATCTTCTTCTAGAAAATAACAATTATTCTTATAAGAATTATAGCTTTTGCACTTGCAAAACGCCTTTCAACATACTACATCATATTCCAAACTTAATTTCAACTTTTTCTTTTAAAAAATCCCAATTATTCCCATAAAAAAAAAGGTGGCTCTGGCTTTTACATTTCAAAGGCCCTCCCTTTTCTCATGGGAAGATGTTAAAAGTTGATTAATTATATTTTTCAAAAACCTCATTATTAAACATAAATCTAATCATATTCCATTCGTTCCCTCGATTTTACATTTCTAATATATTATTCTTGTATGATCAAGAAAAAATGAAAAGCTGCTCCAACCAATTTCACATTTTTCACTTCTCATATCTTCTTCTTTTACATAAAAAGCGGCCTCGGCCTCGGCCTCGATTTCTACACAAGACGTCTAGTCAATTTCACATTTCTCTTGGATTCTTCTCGCATGTTGCGAAGAGAGAAAAAGCGCCTCAACTTCTACTTTACTTGCAACTTGTAGTGGATTTTGAGAAGATTGAAGGTCCTCCGCAGCAGAAGAAACTGACACAAAGAGGATAGTGCAATATGATGGCGGGCTGTCACATCAATGGAATACGCCAGCTTAATTGTATTGTATTCTAGTGATATGTTACACCCATCTAGCAGTACTGATACGCTGTATCTACCTATTAACGACACAACTCTCAACTTTCAGAGATAAAAAAAAAAAAAAAAAGGCTGAATGCATGTATAGATCCTGACTACATGCATGTACAGGCCCTGACTAACTAAAGGACGTTACCTCCATCCTTGACTTTACATATAGGAATAAAACAAAGGGCTCTTGTCTGAGCATGGTCAGGGGTTCCTGGTTGTAAGAGAAGGCCTCATCTCAACTATAGTGGATTCAGATGCTCCCAATTTGATGGCCTCCATACTTGCTTCCACAAACCGTTCCATGGCATCTTCAACATAATCATTTGCTTCTTTCACATTCATACGATTCCCAATTTCGTTCGGATAACTTTTGAGAATGTGATCGCCATTAATGACTGCAGCCAGCTGTACCAGTTCTTTCTGAAACTCACTCAGCTTTGCATCTTCCTTTGCAGGGGTCGCCCTCATGGCGTTCGGCTCGGGCAGAACAACTGTAAGATTGGACATTCCAACAGAATCAATAACTGACTGAGCATTTGATGCTCAAATCCAGAGTTTCAATTCAATGATTTGGTCCGGCGAGTCTCCTCGTCAACCAAATGTTAATAACCAGTTATTTAATCGAGAAAAAGTATAGTATACCTGGGCAATCAGTTCGAGGGCCTCCATTGACATCCACCACGTTTTCGAAAGTTCCAGCCCAGGCATCTCTGTATGTGAGAAAATTAGAGGAGAGATTAAACATCTTCTTAACAGTAGCCGGGATGGAGGAATGTTCAAACTCTGAAGTAGAGGTCGGCCCACTGGGACGGTGTATCACTGCAATAACCAAACATTCCAATATACATGATATCAATATGAATGAATAAATGATGATATCAATATGAATGAATAAATGATAACAGTCCCTGTCAAGTTTTCAAAGAATTTCAATGGTATTGTCATAATCATACCTGTGCCTTTCTTAATCCATGGAGAAACCATGATCGTGGGCACCCTCACACCCAATCTATCAAACTTGAAGAAAGAAGGATGGRGACCAACAMTCMCATCTGGGTTGGGGACATTTCTCACAGGCGTAGGCACATGATCATAAAACCCACCGTGTTCATCATAAGTAACTATCAGAAGYGTCTCGTTCCACTGAGGACTCGCTCTCAGAGTCTSATAAACCTCCTTAACAATCCTCTGGCCGTTGGATAAATCATGAGCAGGGTGRTCATCGTTGGCAGGAAAGAGCTTGAGATCAAAGTAGCGAGGCTCTATAACCGATAGATTGGGCAGTTTCCCCTTTCTGGCATGGCGCTTGAACTTGAGATTGTAGTGATGAAACCTGGGAATGTACTTGATCTTTCTCAGATTTCTGTAAAACAAAGTGGAAGGGATGTTCTGATAATAGATCCCAAACGACAACCCCGACTCATGGAGTGATTCAAATAGAGTTTTCTGAGGATACCCAACTGCTAACTGCTTCGCAATATGGCTCGTGGCGCCATGAGAAGTTGCAGAGTACACAAAGAGCCTGTTCGGATGAGTAGGGCCAGGCAACGAAGAAAACCACCGATCAAATACCGCAAACTCCTTCACGAGCTCGCTGTAGACAGGAAGCGCTTCAGGCCTTAATCCCTTCATCACAATCTGTGAGAGATTCTTCGATACGGTTAGAGCCTGCTGGACGAATCCATTCATGGGTGGGGGATCAGCAGAAGTGTGATTCGATCCGAAGACCTGCTCTCTTACTGCCTCGAAGGTGTGGCCCGGATCTGGATCTACGTATTCTGCATCATCCCTGAAATAAACTTTGGCCGAGTTTGGATCGTTGGTACTGACTGGGTTCCATTCCTGGCCTGTAACTCCGTCGATTTCTGAATTCAGTCTCTTCATCCAACCCAGCACGTGATCGAATGAGCGATTCTCCAAGACCAGAACGACTATGGTCTTAATGGGCCCATCGATAGCAGTCCCTGGAGATGAAAACAGTATGAGAGCCACAGTTACAGTGAAGAATATCGACCTGAAACTTGTAAGCCTCTCTGTTAATCGCCTGCTGTTTTCCCCCATGTTCTCTAGCGGAAATCCTTTGCTTCCCACTTACTGAAATGAAATATGAAAATCCTTTTGTCTTCCCTCAATGGAGACTTGAAGGAAAGCCTATGATTACAGAGATGTAAAGTCCCGGGGCGGTTCCAGAAAAAGAAGAAAAACGTTCTAGGGATTGTAACTCATGGATAAACACGTGCACAGTGGATGTGCTCTTGACCGACAGAGAGAACAATCTGGAATGGATGGACGTGGAATTAAAGTACTCTATTAAGTTCTTAAATATTCAGGATGCAATTCACAATTAAGCTGCTCGAATAAGATTGGAAGGAATCAGAAATAAGATGTTTCAGTTATTGCAAGACATGACTTTAGAATTCTGTATGCACAGCAAACTCTAAATTCACAGAGACTTCTTGTTGATTTCTTATTTCCCGGGTTTTCCTGTTGGCCATTGATTTCGTGCCGGGAGTCTAAAAATCTCCAAAGATAAGCAACTTTGTCACTGTACCATCCATGTGCTTCTGCATGATCTGTCTAAAGCATGTAGAATAATATACGAGTCAAAAGTTAAAAGGCGGAAAGTGTTTTCTATAACTTCCATATTTGTCACTTCAATCGTATTCATGGCCGATAGAGTTTGTTTTATTGTCTCAGTAAATATATTATTGATAGGATGCATATTTGATGCCATAATTGTCGGAGAGGAGACGATAGTATCAATTCCATGAATTTGAATTTAAATAAAAAAAAATGGAGTGGGTTAATTCTGTAGAAATTTTCATTAGAGTTAATTTTTACTAAGGTAAAACTTTGATTCATGTGAAATTCAAGCTTTTACTAAAAAAGAAACATTACTTCCAAATTAACTTACTCTTTAAAAAATTACTTTCAACTTAAACATAAATAAACCATTTACATTAAAAGTATGTTTATATTATTTCATATTATAAACAAATGAACCATTTTCTTGCACTCACAAGCAAAACAATAAATTTGATTATGGATTTTTTAAATATGATCAACGAAACTTTACTGCTTGCTAACATGCATCAATTCCTTTCCTGCTCATTATTTTGGGAATAGAAGTTAAAATAGCAAATGATTCTTTGGGTAATAAACAAGGTTCATTTCAAATGGTGAAGTATATGACATGCATTTATTATTATTATTATAAGGAGAAGATCTCCATATTTTCTGTTCTTAGGATGTTGTATAGTCCGTATTTAAGTATGTAATGGTTAAAATGCATAATAGTTAAATAATAGTGTAATTTACTATTTTATTTTATATGGTGGATAGTATTTTTTTTTTTAATTTTGTGTTTATCAATTTTATGAAGTTTAATAATAATTAATAATGTTAATGCTTGATTATAATGTTTTTTTATGATTATTTCTTATTTGTATTTTTTATCATAATTGAAGGATATTTATATTAAGCAAAATGGTGTAGTTAGGCTCACAACAATAGTACAATAAAAATCAGCTTTGAGAAATCTTAAACAAAATTTGAAAAGAAGATTATCTACTAACCTATATCTATAGTCATAAAAAGTCCAAAACCATTATTTTTAGTAGATCTTACTGATAATTCTACAATATTGACCTAGAAAACTAGCTACTTTAAAAAACATACATTCCTAACAAAATGCATGTGGTTGGTTGCCTCGTCTTGAGCTGCAGTGGTGGATTCTGAGTCCACTTTGATGATTTCTGCATTCTCCAAGAATGGGTGGATAGTGTCATCTTCCTTGAGAGCCCCACAGTTTGAATTGATGGATTGCACCTGATTGATCCAATTTGGATAGATTCATGACCATAGTGTGGAGCATATTGCAATCTGCTTCCAAAACAGAGATTTGACATTTGAATTGAACCAAAATACCCATTACTAAAGCAATTTGTTAGGTTACCTGATTGTCTTGTTCTTGAATTTGTCCTGTAACTGCCACAATAACATTTATGTTACCCTAGATGGATTCCTCATGACTTCTCAATGCCCTCTTAATCTCTTGCAATTCTCTATAAGCCATTTGATAACTGAAACTGCATAATACTAGGCTCGAAATTGTGGCTCCTCTGACTCTACCCTACACTTATGTAGAGGTGACTGAGATCAAAAGTAAGCAACCCCTCAAGGGAAGTCATTGATAAATAGAAGAAAAATAAACCTCTCCCCGAAAGAAACCAAAGAGAGCATGTTGCACCTGTGAAGAAAGTGGCAAAGAAAATTGGAGTAGAAAGGGCTCAACCCTACTGAGACCAAGACCGACCACTATGAGTAGAAATCCCAGGAAAGAGGGAAAGCTCTATAAATTTCTAGGAAAAAATGAAAAACAAGAGAAGTCATCGATGGAGATGAGAGCCTGAAAGAAAAGCTTTGTACCCCACACAACTGCACCAAATGCTCTGACACTGAATGAATAAGTCAATGAAGGATGGTGGTTGGTCCATATTACTCGTGCACTAGAATATAAAGGAGACCAAGTGAACAACCAAATTCAAGGAACCAGAGTCTGCCAAACTGGACACTGAACCATTGCTCATACAATTCCATCTCAAACAACCCTCAATCCCTGCCATTATCTTACAATGATACCAAAGAAATCCTCCCACAAGTTCATTTTCTTTCAAGATTGAATGCAATTTCGTGTGAGCTAAGGGAGGCAATCCCTTCACAATAGATACTCCTCTGAACGATGATCTTACTTTGTACTATACCATGTGGATTATTAATTTAACATGATGTGGTTTGTCCTGCATTAATAACTAACTAAGGAATTGTTTGGTTATTGAGTCCACCATTGATGCCAATCTCCATTTTCAAAAGAGTGGCTTGGTTGGTGCATGTATCTGCAAGCTCATTGTGATCTCCTAAAACATGATTATACTTGACTTAAATAAAAAAATTGCCAACTTGATTTATTATTTCCAAGAGCGATTCTAGAAGTAAGTCACCTAGACCAGTGTTTAAAACAAATATCTAACGATGTTTTTTGAATCACCTATCACATTTAAACTTTGAATGTCAATACCTAAAGCAATATTTAAGCCTTGCAACAAAGCATAGGCCTAATCCTAGTTATTTGATGACATATCCAAACCCCATGCATAATTAATTTCATTATTTCCTCTGAATATTAGAGCATGCCTTGTCAACCCAATGGTCTCTTATGATTTATTAGTAATAATGTAATTATGAAAAAAATAGATAAAATCCCTTTGGAGAGATGCTTTGACATACAATATAATGTAAGAAAATGAAATATATGAAATCAAAATATCTTTTAAAATAAAGTATATATGGAAATGTTGTATAACTAAGTAAAATTTGAGCTTTTTTTAACAATGGTATGTTACTTTTTTTTTATATGTATCTTACTTTTCAATGACTATATTGTTGTGTAGCTTTAATATAATTTTTTTAAGAAAATATGTATAAATGTAAAGGACAATCTATAATCTTACTTTTCAATGACTATATTATTATGTAGCTTTAATATAATTTTTTTTTAAGAAAATATGTATAAATGTAAAGGACAATCTATAATTTTTTTGATGAAAATTTGTATAAATGTAAAGACAATCTGTATGTGTACAAAATCATTTTGAAAAAATATGACAATTTTAAATTAATAAAATTAACAAAGTCATGGAATTTTGATGTCAAATATTAGTGTAATATTTGAGTACCTTAACATAATAAAAATATTTTGATGGAGGCTATTGGAATGCTTGCAAACATCCTTGAGTTAGTTTCAAAAGCAGAAAATAACCAACTAACTCAGGATGTCTCGGAGGGAGAAATAGTCAAAGCAATCTGGAGTTTGGATCCTGATAAAGCTCCTGGACTTGACGGATTTCCAATCAGATTATATCGATCCTATTGGGACATCATCAAACGGGACTTGAAGAAAACGCTAAACTACACTTTGCATAAACAAAAAGTCGGAGGGGCAACCAACTTTGCATTCCTAGCCCTCATTCCCAAAGAATCCAACCCCTCCAATTTCTTTCGCTTCCGCCCTATCTCTCTCTACAACTCCTCATACAAAATCCTCACCAAAATTATCGTGAACTTACTCACTCCCTTGCTTACAAAGTTAATCTCAGAAAATCAGAGTGGCTTTCTTAAAGACAAGCAGATAATAAACAACATTGTTCTGGTCCAGGAAGCCATCCATTCTAGCAAGAAAACTAAAACTCCAGGTATGGTCGTCAAGCTCGACATGGAAAACGCTTTTGACCGGGTCAAACACAGTTTTCTTTTCTCAATCCTCAAAGCATATGGATTCTCAGAAAACTTTATCAATTGGATCAAAGCTTGCATTAGTACGCCATGGGTTTCTCCTCTCCTAAATGGGCGTCCTGCCAATTTTTTCAAGGCAAGCAGAGGCCTTCGACAAGGTTGTCCCCTCTCTCCTTTTCTTTATATTTTGTTAGCGGACTCTCTCAGTCAAAAGTTGGAAGAGGAACGAAGAAATGGAAAGCTCCCTGGTCTACTCATAGCGAGAGGGGTAAAAGAGATAAATCACTCTCAATTTGAAGATGACACTCTCTTATTGGGATCAACCACAATCCGCATCGCCAATCGATTCCAAAAGATTCTCAGCTCCTTCCTCACAGCTTCAGGTGGAAAGTTGAACATATCTAAATGCAAAATTTATGGATGGCACATCCCAGGTCATATAAAAGAACAAATAGCCAGAATATTCAGTTTCCCCATCATCACTACTTGGAATTATTTTAAATATCTAGGAATGCCCATTTTCCTCAGCTCCTATGGTTCTCCAGCCTGGTTAGAAATCGTTGGGAAAATATCAGCGAGAATTCAGAATTGGGGAGGTCGCTGGCTCAACCCCGCTGGGAAAACCGTCTTAATAAAATCAGTTCTTTCTTCCCTCTCCATCTTTCAATACTCAGGATTACTAGCTCCGAAAGGCATTCTAAAGAAAAAGTCCATAACTCTAAGATGATTTCTTTGGGCAGGTGGCAAAAGGAATACGAAAAAATTCCACCTTATAAAATAGAGACAAATCTGCCAGCCCTACAATAAAGGAGGTTTGGCCATCAAGGACCCATCTCTAATGAACGACTCATTGGGAGCTAAGCTAGCATGGAATTTAAGCACAGGCAAATCAGAGTGGTGGAAGCTAACTCTTATAAACAAATACTTCCAATCCTCCATATTACGATGCCTAGATGGATCCATTCCCACCCTCCTAGGCTCCCTGATATGGCACCTTCTCAAGAATGTTGCTCCTCTTATTCAGGCCAAGCTCTCATGGGCCCCTGGAAATGAAGACACAATAAATATATGGTCATACTGTATCCTCAATCGTGAACCTATGAGCTCCCACGTAACTCTCCAGCCACTCAAAGATTGGTGTTGCACTAATGGCTTCTCCAAGCTTCATGACTTCTACCTCTAGAGCACTGATGGGGACTAGGTAAATTGGAAGTCGCCTAATCCCTCATATTTTCTCAACCCTCTCCTCCCCATCTTCTTCAACAATCTGGCCGATTGCACCCCTCTTAATCGCTCCATTCTAGACTCTCGAAGTTGGGGTGATAAGTATTTTTCTGTCAAGATGGTTACACTCATCTTCTTCCTAAAACTCACGGCCCTCCTCCCTCCAAAATATGGAAAGAGATATGGTCCGATCCCTCGCTACCCAAAATCAATACTTTATGCTGGCTCTTGGTCCATGGAAAAATATTAATAGTTGAAAACCTCCTCAAACGGGGCATCCAGGGCCCCTCTCGTTGCCCCTTCTTTGCAACCTCAGAAACCATCACCCACCTCTTTATGGATTGCAATTTCACTACCCAACTATGGAATCTCATCTATCTCCCCCTTCCCAACCCCCCTCCTCCCCCAGGAAATTGGAATAACCTTTTTACCCTCTAGAAACAAAGATATGTTGGCAGCTTCAAAAACAAAAAAAAATTCTCTCTTCTCTGGAGACAAATCCCCAAATTTGTCCACTGGGAACTCTGGCTAGCTCGTAATCAATATATTTTTCGCGAGAAGCTTCCCCCTATGCATAGCATTTTTGCTAAGATCTGTGGTTTAATATCAGAAGTTTTCAGAGTCAAAGTAGTTGGCTTCGATCCTCCAGGGATCTTGGAACCAGGTGAAGAAGATTGGGTCACCTACATTCGGGGGCCATCAAAGGCCACCCCCCGTCTCTCCTAGGTAGGCCCCCAAACAACAATATTGGCAATTACGCCTTGACAACAACAAATTCTCTCATTGGAAAAGATAACAACATACCTTCCTTCTCTTCTTCGACGGAGCATCAATAGGTAACCCAGGGGTTGCAGGTGCGGGAGGAGTCATCTATGATTCCAAGGGGAAAAAATAGTAGAGTACTCCTGGGGTATGGGGAAAGAAACTAATAACAGAGCAGAGATTCTCGCAGTCTATATGGGATTGAAGCTAGCTCAGGAGAGGAACACTCAAACTCTAACTGTTCTAGAGGACTCTGAAATAGTCATAAAGGAGCTTTGGGGTCGGTCAAGTTCACTAAAAGGCTCTCTCAAAGGCATATGCTCAGTAATAAACTCGTTAAAGAATAACTTCATCACCATGAGATTCTTCCACATCTTGCGAGCTCAAAACTCAAGGGCTGACAATTTGGCAAAAGAAACAAAAATTCTGGAACACAGCCACCTACTTACCAATCAAACCTCCTCTTATGTTTGGTTGCCTTAATTTCGCCCGCCCCTTCATCCCTCCTTCTAACCCAAGGAACAATTCTACCCATCTCGTTCCCCCTCTCCTAACCCCCAGTCGTTTCTCGTCTCTCCTCCCTCCTCCTCTCCCCCTCCCCTCCCCCCCTCGCCTCGACTCTCGAGACACACACTCTCTCTCTCCCTTTCTTTTATTGGCATATGACCCCTTGCCGCCCACATGCCTCCCCTCTCTCTCCCCCCGCGTCATCCCTCCCCCCTCACTCGAGACCCTTATTAATCAAGGATCCCCGTCTGCATCTCCAAATGATCTGTCATCACTCCCCAGCGTCAACTATGTCCTCTCATCTTGCACAAAATCTTTCTCACTCGTGGGTCTCGATGGCTCCCTCCACCCATAACGATATGTTGATCCTTTCCAATTGGATTTAGTCCAACCTGTTTAGCTCTCTCGCCTGGATCTGAATTCCCTTCGGCTCTGGAAAGCTCTCCCCGCATTCTTCTTCTCGATTCTTCTTCCGACCAACCAGCTTACACTCCCTTCTGCACAGTGCCTGCCCGCCCCTCCCTCACCACAACATCATGCGGCGAAGGTCCAGAGTCCCTTGCACCTGCCCAGTCTGCGCCACTGAAGAACTTCGTGAGAAATTCCAAGCTCTATGAACAGACTGCAGGTGAATTGAAGAGCGTTCAGGCTCACAACATCGTGAACTCCAACAAGAAAACTAGGTGATCCGTGAAAGCATGGCCGAGATCCATTCTCAGATGCAGCAACAAGAAATTAGACACAACCAATAATTAGCAATTGTCCTCAGGGGGGTCAACCAAAATACAAGGCAGATAGGAGAAGTCACCCAACACCTGGGAAATCCCCAACAACAAGCTCAGTCTGCAGGCACGGATGAATCTCAATTACCCTCAACTTTCCACTCTACCGCTAGCAACGACCAGCACGTACCGATGGCACCAGGTTTCTCAGATTGTGTTTGGGCAGAAGAGAACCAGGCTCATCACTACGTAAAGGCACACCAAACAAAGGAGAATCCAGCAACTCAGCAGGACGAACCAGGGCAACCCTACATCTAGCTTTAGGTTTTTATGAATTGTAAATTTATGTTGTTGTTAAATAGGTTTATTTCCATTTTCACATGGTAGCACTATAACTTATACAGAACAATTATTGTATCTCTCCCCGGCATATATAGACACTTTTTCTCCTATGGAAGCAGCAGAGGTGCCCACACCCTGCCACATGTATCTTTTCGAATTTTGGTAGTGTTTTTGATATAATATAAATACACATGTTTTTGTTTAAAAGAAATAGTTTGAAATCTAGCTTTATCATGTCTAAAAAATGTGAGCACTTTATTGAAGAAATGAAAACTAAAATCTTATTCAAAAATTTGATTTTTGAAATAATGAGTGGACATTTTGAAAAATTTCAAAATACAAATGCATTTTGTAGATTGTGCAATAGATCACATAGATTAAGATGTGCAACAAACACTGTGATGTTCTGATCACAGTGATCCTTAAGTGTTGTAACGATGTCTTTAGACACCACCCTTATCTTCGAAATTTTTTTTCCTCTTTGATTATCTACAATACTGTGTTCATGTTCCACCCTATTCTCCAACAAGTTATTAAGTAATAATATAGATTTAAGTATATTATAATTCATCGCCTTGATATGCTTTGTCCTCGAAACAATAATAAAGACATATGTCAAATTTAAACTTCCAACATAAATCAACAAAAGATGACATTGTTCATGTGGCACATGAAAGCTAATGATCATCATAAGATGACATTGTTCATATGGCACATGAAAGCTACTGGTCATCATGAAAAATTAGAATTTGATCCCTCATGTGATTGTAAGAATGTCGTACATATGACAATTATCTCGGTAATAAAGAGTATAGGATGTTGCAATAAAAGTAACAAAGTGTAAAACTTAGTCTTCTAATTTAGTTAATGATAGAGAAATTCCAATAAACATTGTTTCGTTCTTGAAATGTGTCATATACATCCGATTGAGTGACTTATACATACTTGTTGATTTATCTTCTAAGATAATCACTTGAAATTATGGCCCTCATAGAAGGTTTCTTTAATCTTTTTGGAATCATTATTGGTTTGAGAAGGAGAAAAAACTTCATTTATAGATGTAGTTATCGACTTATTTTTTTAAGTAAAAGTTTGAATTTTAACTCCATTGATGCCTTCATAGAAATATTTTATTTGGAAAATAAATCAATCTTCTTTCTTATTGAGGTTCCCAGTCAAATTTAATTCTGTCCATGGATATTTAGATATATTCTAGTAATGCAAATACATCTTTGAATATTTTCATTCTTACATATTTATAATTTTCTTAAATATATTTTTGCATATTCATAGATATTGCTTCAACTATGTAATAGTGTTTTTTTACAGTTATTTTAAACAAATTTTTTTGGAACTTTAATACTTGGTAGTGGGTTGATTTCCTCTGTAAGTTAATTTCCTCTGTTGACAGTCTCACCACCCTGTCATGGATTTATGCTGTAATTTTTTACTTTAAAAAATAATACAAAATTTTAACTTACAATTTTATTTTTTTTAAATATCTCAAAATTCATTAAGATTTTTAATAACAAACATTAATCAATTATGCAAAACCTTCTCAATATTATATTTCTTTTCATATTATACATATTTTTTTTTTAATATTGGAGTGAACTTTACAATTTCAATCATTCATACCATGCTACTTTCTCTAATTGACTTTTGCCTTATAAATCGGATGACTTGATTAATGATTCATATTTCTTCATGCACACTTAAATGGACCCTTTTCTCAAATTAACCTTGGGTACTTTAGTTATGGATTTTATAAATATATAATAATTTAGATAATTATATAAAATATATATTATTTTTTTGGAGTTCTACTTATTAAATATATGAACAAATTATATAATATTTTAGAAAATTGAATTTCAAAATGGTGTGATTTATAGACTTAGTTACTGAAATTTGTAAATCTAACAATTTTAATTATAAACAAAATTAAACCAAAAATATGTTAAGAAAAAAACTAAAACATAGAACATTTACTAGACAATCATACCTGTGTAAAGTGTGATGAAAATATTTGCGACAATCAGAATAACATAATTACATATTTTTTTTTATAACATAATTACATCTTTTTCCTCTTCCCAAGAAAATTGTTGACGGTCACAGCAGACATGATTATTGATAGTAGTGATATTCCCTTCAATGATTATTTGGTAGCTTGGATTACCTGTAATATCCCATGACAGTTTAATGATATTTGGGACTGCATAAACAATGGCCAATAACCCAGTTTCCAACCGAGGTGCAAAGGTAATTTCTCGAGAATCGGCTGCACTCTAAAATTTTCAGCCCAATTTGTCGACAGCTTAAGAGACAGGGTCTTGTCAGAGGTAGCAATTTCAGGCTTTTTATGCATTTCTTATGTCTTCATCCGCTTGAGATATTCTCTTCAATGTTGTATCTGCAACGCTTTTCTTTTGGGTGTCTGGTTATGGACGATTTCTATGATATTTTATTTTGATTATTTTTTTCTTAAGTTATATTTTGTAGGTAGGGTGGCCGAAGAATGAAGGATTGAGAAGTAGATGGTATCTTAAACTAAGTTTTATTGTTTCATGGTAGAAATTTTGGCACGTAATCAATGATGATTTAATAGGAGTTTAGTGCTTAATAAGTTTTTTTATGGACAGGGTTAAATATGGTTGGAATATTCTTAGTAGTCACACAAAATAAATGGCTGTGATTTCAATCATTAACTTCCTAGCTATTATAAAGACATATGTGTTTACTTTTTTACATTTACCTAATCATATTTAAAAATTATTTTGATCGCTAACTGATTGCCAAGTAAGTGATTAACTTAAATTAAAATATTAACACCAGATAAATGAGCACAACAGTTTATTTGTTAATCAATAATAAAATTTAATATATTCTTTTAAGGATTCGTTTCATCTTATCAGCCTTTTGGCGTTCACCAGCAGCGATTTAGCTGTTGTGCTAGTAATATCATTTGTAATGTAGAGGGTGGGGCTGAAGAACATATATCATTTTGGCAAAGTATTAGCAGCACTGAGTCTTTGGCAACTTATTTCTGGTGAGGGAATGTAGCAATATGTGATGGTTCAGAAATATGTAGAGCCATTTTCAATAGAGGAATGGATGGATCCAAATAAGAAAATTGTCAATGCCTCTATGTCATTAGTTATATTCTTTCCATAAGTGGGTAGGTTGGCATGAAAGAGTGGTAGTGAAGGCGAGGTTGGTATTGGAGTGGACGAAATGCATAGACTTTCAGAAGGAGAAATGCATAGACTTTTAGAAGGTTTATTGAATACCTTTACAGAATAATATTCACAAAATCCCACAACCCCTATAACTCAATGTTGTGGAAAGAAGGATGGAAATATTTAGAAGATATTGTATTTCCAGGAGAACAAGAATGGAATGGGTTCACACATAGGTTGGCTTCTTGTTTCTTCGAACTAAGGAATGAGGATGGAATTTTGGTGTGACGAAAGAATCCAACAAGAGGTAGATATAATGCTAGAATTGGTTACACAACAATGTTTTTGGAAGGGAAAGGGGATAAGGAAAAATGGTGGTGGTCCAAGATATGGAAGATTAAATCCCCCCTTAAAGCTACAATGTTCATGTTGTTGTCACTATCAAATAAAGTACTCACCTTGCAAGTTTTCTTGCAAAGGGGTTAGCAAGTTCCAATTATATGTTTTTTGTATAAGAATTATGGTGATACTACCTATCATATTTTGATCAGGTACCATTTTACAAAGGAGGTTTGGTTGAAACCCAAGGTTCTAACAAATGGTAATTGAGCATGAGAAGGTGAATCGTTGGAGGTTGTGTTGGGCTAATCTAGTGGTCTAGATTCCTCAACATTTAATTATCAATCCAAGTAAACTTGTGAGACACCTCGAGTCCATATCACTTATTGTCATGATCAAAGAAGGACTATGCCTGGGCCCATTTACCACAAGTACACCCTTGTGATAAATGTATCATATATCCCTTGGTCTGCAGCCCAATCTAGGAGAAGGTACGCTCGATGCTTACTAGTGCCATTCACATGTGTTCATACATGTCATATAGTTGGTATCTACAAGACTTGAGCTATCTCATCCTACAAGGGGTGGCCAGTCCCTTGGGGTTGATCAAGCTAAGTCATCTTGGACTATATTTGACATATAGAGGTTTCCTCATGAAACCAATGTCTAAGACATATCGAGGTTCCCTCATGGAACCAATGTTTCACAAGACATATCGAGGTTTCCTCGTAAAACCAATGTCTTGGTTCCTTCATCTGACCATCTGAGGCACGTCAGGATGAAGTCCACATTCCCTCTTACTAGTCCATACAGGACCCTTCGAGGAGAATGTCTCATGATGTTGTCTCAAACATCTCTAGGACACATCGAGGTTCCCTCATGGAACCAATGTCCCCCAAGACATATCGAGGTTTCCTCATGAAACCAATGTCTTGGTTCCTTCATCTGACCATCTGAGGCACGTTAGGATGAAGTCTACATTTCCCCCTACTAGTCCACACAGGACCCTCTGGGGAGAATGTCTCATCATGCTACCTCAAACATCTCTAGGACACATCGAGGTTCCCTCATTGAACGAATGTCCCCCAAGACATATCAAGGTTTCCTCGTGAAACCAATGTCTGGGTTCCTTCATCTGAGCATCTGAGGCATGTCAGGATGAATTCTACATTCCCCCCTACTAGTCCACATAGGACCCTCCGGGGAGAATGTCTCATGATGTTGCCTCAAACATCGCTAGGACACATCGAGGTTCCCTCATGGAGCCAATGCCCCCCAATACATATATAGGTTTCCTCGTGAAACTAATGTCTTAGTTCCTTCATTTGACCATCTGAGGCACATCAGGATGAAGTCTACATTCCCCCCTACTAGTCCACATAGGACCCTCTGGGGAGAATGTCTCATGCTGTTGCCTCAAACATCTCTAGGACACATCGAGGTTCCCTCATGGAACGAATCTCCCCCAAGACATATCGAGGTTTCCTCGTGAAACCAATGTCTGGGTTCCTTCATCTGAGCATCTGAAGCATGTCAGGATGAATTCTACATTTCCCCCTACTAGTCCACATAGGACCCTCTGGGGAGAATGTCTCATGATGTTGCCTCAAACATCGCTAGGACACATTGAGGTTCCCTCATGGAGCCAATGCCACACAAAACATGTAGAGGTTTCCTCGTGAAACCAATGTCTTGGTTCCTTCATCTGACCATATGAGGCACATTAGGATGAAATCCACATTATCCCCTACTAGTCCACATAGGACCCTCCGGGGAGAATGTCTCATGATGTTGTCTCAAACATCAAAACTCCCTCTCAGCAAGGGAGACATTCTCTGCCACACTAAGCTTTTCCCGGAAGCACACAAACTTTTCTCATCAATGTGTTGAATCCTGGTTGCTTCATCTGCACCATGTCTCAGATGAAGTCCTTGCAAGAAGCCTTTGAAGCCTCATTGCTTCCATGACTTGTGTCATGGGCTACGATATACTCTGCCTCTGCAGTATTGAGTGCTATAAAAGTCTTCTTCCATGAATCCCGATTGATCTCGAGCTGAAGCAACACCCTCTGGTGCCCTTTCTGTCAACTGCACTCTCTACCTAGTATGAATTGTATATATTTGCAGCCTCTCTTCATCTCCTGATACATATCTAACTGTACCATGCTGGTACACTTTCTCTATTACAACTCAATTTTCTCAATCACGAGTTGGCTCAGGGTGCTTACTGCAAAGCACTATCTGTCTCTTTGCTTGAGAGTAGGTCCTCCATTCTCTCTGCAGATACTCCCTCTGGGATTCTGTAATTGTTAAGCAATGAGACTGAGAGTAGCTTCTCTACTCTGTCAGCAACTACCCTCCTCTGGGGCTGCTCTCTATGGAATTGGATTTTCCACTCTCTCTTTGTAATTTCTTCCTTTGTAGTTGCTCTATCTGTAACTGAGAGTGGCTCAACAACTACTCCCTCTAGAGTTGGAGGTGACTCCTCCTTTGTTTCTTCTCCCTCTGACATTGAACGAGATCTTCCTCCTTCTATGGAGGTAACTCAATATATGTTCCCTCTGGATGTAGTACTGACTCCCTCTCTGGGATTGCCTCTACGTACACTAGAACTGCTTCCATGCCTGTTGAATTTTAATTCTTAGCTCATGCACATGTAGTTTATTTCAATTTAGCATGTATTTGAACCATAAACAATGCAACAATACCATACATAAGTGTTGCAGTAACCAAGTTCACAAGAATAATAACCATGCACAAGAATACAAGAGTTTATCCTGGGAAAACCCTTATCAACTAAGGGATAAACCCAACAATCATTTAATATATTCTCAAGAGAAGATCCCCTACACCATAGACCTTAGCACACAAGAGGGTGCTTACAAAACCTAGAAACTTGCGCCCAAGAGATGCGCACTTCAGCCATACAAGTGTTGCTGAAATTATGAGATGACAAGTGAGTGAGTGAGATCCACAATGGGGATCCACTCTTATATATACAAAACCTGACACAGAAAAAGGTGTGGCTATTGGCCCAATAGGGCTGACTTCTATAACTCAAAAATATAATTAATCTTTACACAATATTAATTATCTTTCACATGGTGGGGACGACTTGGACCCTTCACAATATAATTAAGGTTACAACAAATCTTACTCTCACACAATATAGTAAGGATCTCTCTCATCCTCTAGTGCTCAACCACTAGGGACACGTCCACCTGTGCTCACCCACAGGGACATCACACTCAACATATTAACTCAATTGAGTCCACAGGAGTACCATCTGGAGAACCATCTCAAGCCGACTCAACTAAGTCCATAGGAGTAAAAGGCAGGAGACCATCTCAAGCCAACTCAACTCAGTCCAGAGGAGTACAAGGCAGGAGACCATCTCAAGTCATCTCAACTCAGTCTAGAGGAGTAGACAAGAGACCACACATCATCACAACTTAGTCCAGAGTCTTATGCACACCCATCACATGGGCACACCCAACACATGGGCTCTCTCACACAGATGTCTCAACTCAATCCAAAGGAGAACGATCTGGAGGATGTCTCATGAATCTGCAATCAACAACACTCCCTCTAAACTAGGGAGTCATTCTCCACCAGGCCAAGTCTCTCACAGAAGTACTCAAACTTCATCCCGACAAGCGGTTTGGTGAAGACATCTACAACATGCTCATGTGTAGAAAGTTAATGCACGTGTACTTATTTCCTCTGCACCATATCTCTAATACAATGGTATTTGAGCTCAATGTGTTTTGATTTATCGTGAAACACGGGATTCTCTGAGAGCTTCACACAGTTCTGGTTATTGCAATGGATAACAGTGGAATCCATCTCATGACCAAATAAATCTACAAGGAGCTTGCAAAGCCACACTGCTTCACAGACTGCCACATATAATGCAATGTACTTTGCTTCTGTGGTACTCAAAGACACAGAGCTTTGTTTCATGTTGCACCAGGAAACCATGGCAAATCCCAAAGTAAAACAACAACCAGATGTGCTCTTCCGATCCACTGCACTTACTACCCAATCTGCATCGGCATATCCCTGCAATCTCATGTCTACACCAGAGGCATATCTCAGGCCATACCCAACTGTACCTCGTAGATATCTTGGCACATGCTTCACTGTTATCCAGTGAGTCTATCTCGGATGACTCATAAACTAACTGAGTACATTCACTGCATAGCATATATCAGGTCTGGTGTTAACCAGATACATCAATGATCCAATCAGTTGTTTGTAAAGATGTGGATCAATCTCTTCTGAATCAATATAAGCCTCGTTCATTTTCTTCAGTCCATCACCATCGGTGTAGGAATGGACTTGCAGTCTATCATCCTGAATTTATTCAATATCTCCACTATATATTTTCCTTGACTTAGGAAAATATCATCAGTCCTCTACCATACTTCTAGTCCCAAGAAGTAGTGCATCATACCTAGGTCCTTCATCTTGAATTCAAAAGTCAATGCATCCTTGCATTCAACAATAAGACTTTCTGAACTAGTGAGGATTAATTCATCAACATACAGGACCAAAATCATGCACTCATCACCAACAATATGGTAGTATAGGTTAGGATCAACAACACTCTTGTTGAAGACCAAACTCATCAAGTATCCATAAATCTTCTCGTACCAAGAACGAGGTGCATTCTTTAGTCCATACAAGGATTTATTCAACCTTCACGCATGAGACAACAAGTGGAAGTGTATCGGGAAACATGAGCAAATGTCTCCTCCTAATCTATTCCCTCCACATGAGAGAATCATCTATCCACAAATCTCGCTTTGTACTTATCGACACTTCCATCAGTTGCATGTTTGATCTTATAGATCCACTTGGAAGTTACTACATACTTCCCTTCTAGTCTCATAACAATATCCCACACATCATTCTTCATGATGCACTGATACTCTTCGGTCATGGCATCTTTCCAAACCTATTGATCTGTTGCTTCTCCATGACAAGAAGGCTCAATATCAATGATGTGGCTCGTAGCTGAAACATAGCTCGGAAATCTCTGTGGTCTCTTGCTCTCTCAGAATGTACCTCGAGGTGTTGCATGTCCCTCTTCCTCCTGTAGAGTCTGTCAAGCCCAAGCATGCCTTTTATGGCCTACTGCAATGTCTCTAGGAACATCAACTGGAGCTACTTGATCAACTGGATCAATGATTGTCTCCCTCTGAATTGTTGAAAGGGGAAAAGGTACTATCTCGCTATCAATCTCCATCTGAGATTCTTTGGATCTTTGAAAGGATATCTCTTCCTCAAAGATGACATATCTGCTCGCCTCAATCTGTCTCTGACCAGAGATGTAGATCTGGTATGCCTTCGAAGATTCACTATACCCCACAAATGTACCCTTTCTTCCTGAAGGGTCTAGCTTAGTCCTCTTCTCCTTGGGTACATGAATGTATATTGGACATCCAAATATCTTGAAGTGTCCAACCTCAGGCTTCACTTCGATGAAATCTTCTTTGGGAGTCATGTTCTTTAGAATATGATGAGGACTCTTGTTCTAAACATACACTGTTGCCATGGATGATTATGCCCACAAAATCATATGTAGATTATGATCATGGATCATCGCTTTAGTTTCCTCAATAATGGTTATGTTCTTCCTCTCTACAACCCCATTCTGTTGAGGGTTATAAGGAATGATGTACTCCCTCTTGATCCTTGCCTCAATATAGAAATCAATGAAAGCCCTGGAGGTGTACTCTCCTCCATTATCTGATCTCAACACCTTGATCCTCCTCCCGATCAGGTTCTCAGCCTAAGCTTTAAACTCTTGAAATCTCGCAAGGACTCCATCCTTGGTCTTCAAGAAGTAAATCCATGTCTTCCAAGAGTGATCATCGATGAAGAGAACATAGTAAAAATATCCGTTCAAGGAAGAAACAGTCATGGTTCCACAAACATCTGACTGTATCAAGTCCAAGATCCCCTTGGATCTGCTGTCACTGCTCAAGAAGGACCCCTTGACATTCTTGCCAAGAGCACAACCTATACAAACGCCATCATGTTGAACATGTATCTATGGAAGGCATGTTACCATCTTCCGGAGAGCAAGAAGGGATCTATAATGTAGATGAGCAAGTCTTATGTGCCATAGATCGCTCAAGCTAATAGTATCATGTAATAGGTCCTAGACTGGTCATACAGTCAATCTATACAAATTGTTTTCTTGAACACCAATCACCCGGGAAGAATCCATATGTGAGTTATTGTGCCATGCAAGAAATTTTCCTTCACGGAAGGTAACCTTGTAGCCTTTATCCTCTAAGGCAGAAACCAAGACAAGGTTCCTTTGCATCCTAGGTACATATAGTACCTCAGTCAACTGAAGTGGTATGTCATAATCTAGTTGGAATGTAGAAGTTCCAACTCCTTTCACAGTATATCTGGCATTATCCTCCAAGTACAACATGTATATGAGACTCTTTCTCAAAAAGGTATGTCAGATGATCTCTATATCCAGACATGTGTCTGGAAGCACCATTTTCAATTAACCAAATATCACTATCAGTAGGAACCGTACCTGAGAGTGTTGATATGAATAGTAATGTTTCATCTTTTATGTCTTCATCTCTCTGATGTGGTTCTGGATCAACATCAACAGTGGATGCAAGTTGTCTTCCTTTCTTCCTGGTAGGTAAATTTCTCGCATTGTGTCTACACTTGTCACATCTGAAACACTGAATCTTTGAATTGTCTTTTCTATGTTCATGACCTGAAGTTGATGACTTTTTCTTGTCTTTGAATGCTTTGTTGAAACTTCTTCTATTTATTCTTACTTTCTTTGTATGAGAAGCAAGAGAATGATTTTCATCATGATGGGAGTCTTGCACTCCTTTGGCTATAAGTTTGATTTGTTCCTAGGTGCAGTTTGTCCATAGACAATCAAATCCAGGTAGATTTTCTCTACCATTGACACTTTGAAGAAATGGTTCCCAATGTCTTGGAAGAGCATTGAGAGTAGTCATGACAAGTTCTCTATCTGATATGGTTTCTCCAATGACACCTAGCTAATCTCTAATCTCTGAAATCTTCATGAAGAAGGTAGCAACGATGTCAACTTTTGTCATCTTGATATGTTGAAGTTGATTCTTCAATGTAAGAGATATGATTGTGTTGTTACTCTCAAACATATTCTTCAATGCATCATACATCTCATAAGTTGTATTTAAGGTAGCAATATGAGGTAGTATATGATCTCTTACTAAATAGATGATTATCTTCCTTGCTTTGATGTAATCTTCCTTCCAATCATCCTTCTCTTCATCGGTAGTTGTTTCTGGTAGAGACTTTTCTATCAAACTCAATATGGCATCCTCTTCCAGGGTAATTTGTAGTCTTGATTTCCAGGAACTAAAGTTGCTTGATCCATCAAGCCTATCTTCCACCAAAGTTATGTTCCTCATGGTTTGCATATTCTTCCAAAAACCCTAACGACTAGGCTGGAAAACCTAATAGCTAAACTAGGCTTGAAACCTTAGGTTTCGTTGGACTTATGATTGCCAACAATAATCCTTAGAAGGTCAGAATAACCCTATTGAGTTTCAAAAATCCTTTAATGAGCTGCAGAAACCATAGAGGCCGAAATTCTGCAGAAACCCTAGGGGCCAAAAATAAAAAATTCTTGGAATTGCAATCTGAGAGTTGTAGGAGGTGTGTTGAAGGAGGTTTTATACTCCTATGCAAAAATTTGCCCCAACGCTCAAGTGTAAAGTGTTGAAACTGGAAAAAGGAGGGACGTTTTTGCAGTTGCAGGAAGAAGGTGATAGTTGGCTCTTTAATAGCTTGTGCAATGGTCTCTTCAGGAACTCTGATCTGATACCATGTTGAATTTTAATTCTTAGCTCATGCACATGTAGTTTATTTAAATTTAGCATGAATTTGAACCATAAACAATGCAACAATACCATACACAAGTGCTGCAGTAACCAATATCACAAGAAGAATAACCGTGCACAAGAACACAAGAGTTTATCGTGGGAAAACCCTTCTCAACTAAGGGAAAAACTTAACAATCCTTTGTTATATTCTCAAGAGAAGATCCCCCACACCATATACCTTAGCACACAAGAGGGTGCTTACAAAACCTAGAAACTTGCGCCCAAGAGATGTGCACTTCAGTCGTACAAGTGTTGCTAAAATTATGAGATGACAAGTGAGAGAGTGAGATCCACAATGGGGATCGACTCTTATTTATACAAAACCTGACACAACAAAAGGTGTGTCTATTGTCACAATAGGGCTGACTTCTATAACTTAAAAATATAATTAATATTTACACAATATTAATTATCTTTCACATGGTGGGACCGACTTGTACTCTTCACAATATAATTAGGGTTACAACAAATCTTACTCTCAGACAATATAACAAGAATCTCTCTCATCCTCTAGTGCTCAGCCACTAGGGACACGTCCACCTATGCTCACCCACAAGGACGTCACACTCAACATATTAACTCAACTGATTCCACATGAGTACCATCTAGAGAACCAAGAAATGGAGATCAAGGTAGAGAATAATTTGGTAGCCTCGAGGAAAATTGAATTTCTCTTTCCATCAAGAGCATCGAGTTCTAGAGCTAAAACAAAATCCATGTCGATGAATTTTTTCCATCCAGCCCCAAATGCCCTAAAAAAATGATAAAAGTTGTGGAGAAAATGAAAGTTTCTATGTTAGGAATGTAGAACCAGGTGGTTTGAATGGAAAGAATGCAACAAAGTCAATATCAACCCAAAATAAAAAAATTCTTTGATAGGAACAAATGTGCAAAAGACGTAAGACTTCCCATCCCTATGAATCCCACCAATATAGTGGATGGAGATGAATACTTATAGTGCATACATTGTTAAGATATTCATGCTAAGAATACTTTCCCAAAGTTCAAAACATGGATCAAAGAAGGTATGTTTGAGGATGTTAATGAATTGAATGATTTGAATTCCATTGATGAAGATAGTTTCATTTGTACTTTAGGAAAATCTTAAGTTGTGTCTTAAGGGATATAGGTGAAATAAAAGAAAAAATCATAAGTGTAGAAAAGGTATGGGAATTATTAGGTGAAAAACGCTCTTATAAAGAAATCGGGGATAATACATGGAACATTTATACTTGAAAAAATAAGGGAATCCCGAAGGAGGAAGACAAGTTGTTCAAAGAAGTCACCCCAACAAAGGTATGGGAATTATTAGGTGAAAAACGCTCTTATAAAGAAATCAAGGATAAGACATGGAACATGTATACTTGAAGAAATAAGGAAATCCCATAGAATCCCGAAAGAGGAAGATAAGTTGTTCAAAGAAGCCACCCCAACAAAGACCCTTGCCTAACATATGGAGCCACCAAAAGATCACCATAAAAAAGGCCATGTGAAGGTATGGAAATTGTAAATCCAATAAATGTGGATTTACCTAATGAGTTCTCCAAGGTTAAAATAGTTGTTCCCATAATTGAGATAGTGAAAAGATATTGACACAAATCGAGATAAATTCATGAAGTTCTTTAGTTTTGAAGAGGCTAATGAATATTTCCCTATAGTATTTCAAGTCATGAATCAAGGAAGAAATATTATTCATAATTGTATGATGGAACCATGGGCTTCCATAAATGTCATGTGTCTAAAGGTCATGAATCAATTAGGTCTCATAAACCACGTGACCTTATATAAATGTATGTGCCATGGATTCAAGAGAGATCAAGGTGTGTGGGTTAATTAAATATATTTAGGTTAAATTGGATGTGTATCTAGATATCACTCTTTTGATAGATATTGTGATCATTGATGTCTCGGATGCACGGGGTATGTTGTTTTCTAGAAAATGGGCCATTGACTTAGGTGGAAGCATTCAAATGGACTTATCGTATGCCATCGTACCGACATGTGAAAACACATATGTCACATTGTACAAAGAACGAATGATGAAATACCATGTTGAAGACTAGAAGGAGTCGATGAATGAGCTAATATGTGCAAAGGATGATTTTGAAAATTATGATATTATGGCATAGTATATAGTCACACAATTGGAGGATTCACCTGGCATAAATAAAGAGACAATATGGAGGATGCATCTTGATGGATCCCAATCTATTACAAGTGCGGCAACATGAATCACATTCACATGTCTTCAAGGTGAGACCACATTTATCTCTTACATACTAGAATTTGATTGCATAAATCATAATGAAAAATATGAATCTTTATTGTTATAAAAATGCTAAAAGTTATTGGAGTTATAATCTAGTGGTAATGCAAGTAAGAAACTAGTTTTCTATGAAGAATTAAATGCATGTAGTATGGGACACAATAGAAATGTTTAATGCATTTTCTATCATTATTTTTGCAAGGGAAGAAAGTGTTCATGTTGATATGTTGGTTTTTGTGTCAACAACTCTTCAACCATGTGAATAAATGATTCAAAGAAAACAAAATATGGAGATTATTTTCAAGGCTTTTGTCCTAGATAATTTCAAGCATTGGTAGTGATCCGGATTATTTTCGGCACGAAATGAGATCGGAGATACAATAGAGAAATGCACAAAGATATCACAAATATTCAATAATATAACAGAAATGTATCAGAGATGCAACCATAAACACATATATACAGTAATACGCGATTTCTATTAATGAAAGAAATGTACAGAGACTGTAAAAATACAGAGTGAAAGACTCGCTATAATGGTGGCATCTTATCTCTGAGAAGAGATGTGACGGCTGCTCGCATTCGCAAGAAGATGATTACAATGAGGCTCTGAAGGCCTTTTTACAATAAACAGGAATGCCAAAAACCCTAGACATCCAAAAACCTAACCCTAGGAGATGAAGCGCCAAAAGTCATGTGGGACCCGTTTGGGTAAGTTAGTACATCAACTTCTCGGGGTCGTAACTTTTGCATACGATCTTTGTTTTAGGCGTATGATAGCTCGTTGGAAAGGTATCATCGAGGATATTCATTTTGGGGCTCAATCAAGCCTTCAACTATCATTGAGAACCTCGATCTTGAAAAACATTCATTTAGGCCCTCAAAATGGCCCCAAAAGTTAAAACCTGCTAAAAATAGTAAATTGCCAAAATTGCCAGAAAACTGTTTTGAGCCAGTCGGAAAAGGTGGGTGGCCACCAATATCCACCTGGATCAGGTAGGTTTTTCATGATGAAGCATAAGTGATTAGATTTTTGAATAACCTATAGGATTTCTCCCAATATTGGATAAATGTGTAGGGTGAGGATGATGGAGTACCATAACTCATGCAATGAAGGAAAATAAGTTTCCAAGAGGTCTTATCTAGCTTGAGAAAACTTTTGATAGATGTGACATGTTTAAGAATCCAAGTGAGAAAAGTAAGCTCGAAGATAGTGTGGAGATAAATATTGGATTAGAAGAAAATTTGAAGCTCATTCAGATTGGAAAAGGTTGTTTTTTCAAAGAGAGAAAGGAAATTAAATCCCTCATCCAATATTACAATGATATAATTGCATGGACTTATGATGACCTCAAGTCATATAAAGGTGATATCATTTAGCATACTATCTCATTAAAGGATGGATCCAAGCCCTTCAAATAGACACATGAATAAAAAATTAGCACACAATGCATTGTAGAAAACGTTGGAGGCCAAAACTATTTCTCCCACAATGCATTCATCATGGGTGGCTAACATGGTGCCAGTTTGAAAGAAGACTGGAGAAAATAGCCTATGTGTGAATTTCATAAATTTGAACTAGTTATCTCTCAAAGACAATTATCCACTTCCAAAGGTCGAGTACTTGTACAAAGTTACTGGACCAGGTATGATGTCTATGTTGGATGGTTTCTTAGATTATAAGAAGGTGGTTGTGAAGGAGGAGGGCCAACATAGGACATGATTTACTATGACTTGGGGGACATTTATATACCTTGGGATGCCATTTAGTTTGTTGAATGTTGGATCCACATTTCATAGAGATATGGACTATGCATTCAATGATATAATGGGTATTATTATTATGATTTATCAAGATGAATTGATTTTTTTCTCTAAGAAATTAATGCACATACTCACCATCTCAAAAAAAAAAAATTAAGATGTTGAAGATATGAGATATATCCAAACCTTAAGAAGATAGTATATGGAGTGGATGAAGGTAAATTGCTTGGACGTGTTGTGTCTAAAGAATGTGTTAAAGTTGATTTAGCTAGAATATAAGGAATACAACAAGTAACATTTCCCTCCAACAAATAGGTGGTGCAATATTTCTTTGGTCAAATCAATTTTAGTAGGAGGTTCACACCTAACTTCGCTTAAATGACCAAGCCTATCTTAGAAATGTTGAAGAAGGATTGAGAATTAAAATGGAGTGAGGTAAGCAAAGGGTCATTCCAACATATCAAAGAAGTTATTGCAACAACACTAATGTTGGTAAGTCTTGAGTATTCTAAAGATTTTTAGATATTTTCCTTTTCCTCAGAAGACATAATTGCAGGTGTACTCTTACAAAAAAATGAGAAAAAATTGGAGCAACTTATAGATTTTATGAGCAAAGGACGTAGAGGAGAAGAAATGAAGTATGCAATCATGGTGAAGGAAGATTATTCCCTACTTCAAGCATTGAAGAAATTTAGAAATTATTTGGAGTACTCTAAGATAGTTTCCTTTGTTCCTCACCCAGTTGGAAAGGATATCTTATCTCAACATGGATGTTTGGGTGTTTGGAGAAAGTGGATATATAGAATCTAGGAGTATAACTTGGAAATCAAGCCAACTGAATTAGTGAAATGCCAAGGATTGGCCAAAATGTTGACAAAAGTGAATGAAAAGGTGTTATACCTTGAAAACAAAACAAATCCAAAGTAGTGATAGCGATGCTTGAAGACTTGCAACAACATGGATGCTATGAAGACATCATTTGTTATTCACATAATCTATGGTGCCTGGATCACTTGTTATATCATAAAATAAGAGCACTAATATTGAAGGCACTGGAGTATTGTTTGATCCAAGGATGATTAGGTTGGACAAGACGAAATGATTTAGTGCTCAAGTGTGTAGATCCCATAGAAGTGAAGAATATTATGACCAAGTTACATGGTGGTGGAGGACATTATGCAGCCAAGACAATTTCCCACAAGATTCTAAGGGATGGATATAAATGGTCAAGTGTTTTTTTTTTTGTTCACGCTTTTGTTAGGACATGTCATCCTTGTTATATTTTTGAAGGAAAACAAAAAATGATTGCATTACCTTTGCATCCAATGGTGGTAGAAGCACCATTCTAGCAGTGGATACCTAAGTTTGTTGGATAATTTCATGGAAACTCGAGCAATGGTTTATATTGATCATTACAGCCATATATTGCTTTGTAAGGTGGGTAGAGGAAATATCGATGAAGAGGTCAACCCACAAAATATTCATTTAGTTTTGGGGGGAAAAGATCATCCCTAGGTTTGTCATTCCAACAAAATCACTACCAAAAATGTTAAGTCATTCAAATATATTGAGTTGAAAATGTTTTCATTTGATTATGATATTGTTTTGGCACATTTCTCAAATTATTATCCATAAGGAAATGGTTTGTGTGAATCTAGAAATAAAAATTTGATGAGGATAATAAAGAAGATTGTGGGGGATAATAAGAAGTGTTGGGATAGCAAGCTTAAATTTGCTTTATGGGATGATCATGTAACTAAAAAGGAAGCTACTAGAAAAAATAAATTTAAGTTGGTGTATGGATTAAATCTAACTTTGCCAATACATTTGAAGATACTAGTATATGAATTGTTGCAGCCTTTTACTTCATATTAGCAGGCAATTTAGGTGAAAAATTTTCAATTTGTGGAACTCTATGAAAATAGGAGGAAGGTTTGATCACTTAGCAGAGATCAAGATAAATTCAAAAAAAAGTTTAATAGAAAGGCACTTTTGATATTCTTCAATAAATGTGACATAGTTCTCATGTGGGACAAAAGAAACAAGTGGGGTAAGCATGGAAAGTTTGAAAAATGATAGCTCAATTCATACAAGGTTGAAGGTGTTTCTAGTTTAAATACATTCTACCTAATCCAACTGGATGGAGATAAGTTGCAATTGGTTGTCAATGGGAAATATCTAAAGATTTGTTACTCTGATGTTATTTGATGCCAAAATAACTTAGAAGGAATAAGATCACATGAGAATTAGAGTAGAAGTGGATTTTTTTTCATGTTCCCTTTGGCATTTGGTTCATGCCTTATTTGTAGAGCCTTTGGATGACTTTAACTCTATAAAAAAACTATTTGAATGATTGAATGGGTGATGTAGGGTTATGGGATGTGAATTTCATATCCATCCCACCACTATCACCTAAACATTGTAGATGTGATTTCAGCAAGAGAATGGAGATTCTAGATTTCTCTTACACTCTGCAAGAGAGTGTAGTCCCCATATGGAGCCAATTGTTACAACGAGGAGATTTTGATGCACTTGGATTGAGAACACCATAGCATGAATGAGCATAATAAACCCTTGACATGGTCAATATTCACTTCATCAATGTAATTGATACACAAAAGTGGCATTAAATGAGTTCTTGAAGGGAGCATCCATGATTTGTAAGACAAAAACCATATTTGTGGGCATAATACTTAATAAGGATTATGTTAGCCTTAGGTTGATCTTCATTATTAATCATAAATTTAACTTATGAACAAGTAAATCCTAGTGAAAAATGGACCCAAAAGTTATAATTCTAAAGTCATTGTGATATCGACCCTGACCTAGGATGGAAAGTTAGTATAAGTTAAAACATTGAGGGAATAAAGGTCATTTATGATGCATCCAAGTGGAGGAAAAATGGTTTGTTGAGTCTGAAATATATATCTTAGGATGTGTGCCCTAATTTGGGAGGTTGTCAAGTCTCTTCTAAATTATTATCAATAAAAATGAAGCTCATCAAGGAAGGCACCCTAATTAGGGTTGACGATGAGGACAAAGGCTATAAATACTAGAAGGAAAAGGTGCAAGAGGACATGAAATAAGTGTGGAGTAATTCCTAGTGCTTAGTTGAATATTTAGTTGGAGCAAGGCAAGTTAAGGGTTTATTCTATGTGAGGTTCATCATTTTCTTTTCATCTTTCATGGATGAATTGTTGTTGAAGTTTCCTTTATAAATATGTTGCAAGGAACTTATGTAGAAGGGTTGCTTGGATTCATAAAGAAGGGTTAAGGTTGAGATTAAACCCTCCTTCTCTCTTATTTATTTGTTGTTCCATATACAACCCCTCCCCATAATTTCGTCACTTTTCTTTCAATGCCCTTCCTCAAAGTAAAGAAATCATAGGGCACCCTACCCTTTGTTTCTCTAAACTTTGAAGTCCCTTTTTTCTATCAAATCTTGGTCCTTTACACTTGTAAATTGTTGGAGATACTTCACACACACCTAGGAATTATTTTTCCTAATGTTTTCCCTATGTTTACTAGTCATTATTCAGTCTCATATAGTCTAGGAAGAATATTCCTCTAGGAGAATATTCTCTTTAGTTCACACTTTAGTTTGATCAGTTGAGTGGAGTCTAGATGCCACATTGGGATCATCACCATGTAACATTAGGATCATCACCAACTGATGTGAATTTTCCTTGGGATTATCATCAGACTAGCACATTACTGATGATTCCCTTATCTCCTCCTCACTTCACTATGTTTCAGTCAGTTAACTGAAGACTGAGAGACTAGTTAACTCAGACTAGGTGCCAATTAACTCGTGTAACTCCCTGAGAGACTAGACTAGGTGGCAGTTTACACCCATAATTGTCAGTGTGTGTCCATATCCCTCTAGACCACCACTATGGAACATTGGTTCTCCTCCAGTGCGCACTAGTTAATTTATACAGAGTATATCATGTAAAAATTATCCTTCATTCATTTGGTTAATGAGAATTCTTCCATTCTTTCTCTCATGTTTCTCTTTTCTCATATTTTATCTGCAAACTGTGTATGTCATTTTCTAGCTAGATCTCTTTCATGGAGGTTCAACACATTTACATGGTATCAGATTCGACGGATTGCTAGGAAAAATACACACCATATTCTTTTTGTAGGTACCGAAGATTGAAGACAGCAGGAAAAATGGAATTTCCAAAAGAATTCATTCTTACACCATACAATTTCTTTGCATGGAAGGAAAATATGATAGTGTATCTTCGAAGTAGAGGATTATACAGGTTAACCATGAACACAGAGACAAAACCCACATCATCCATAGAAAAATACAAGTATCTGGATCAAATGGATGAAGCGTTTGGAACTATTTGTAGTCTCATTGCTCCTGAACTCCTCTTTCACATATCCTCCTGTAAAACCCCCAATGAAGCCTGGACCACCATGGAAGGGATTTTTGGAAAATGGGATGAGATGAGGGGATGCATGCTTGAGATGTAATTGGTCACTTTGGATCCAAAAACCTTCATCAATCTCCAAGATTTCTTTACCAAATATAAGGATTTGTTGTTGCAACTCAAGGCTTGCAGGGTTGATAAATATAAGGATGAGAAACAAATGGTTCTTACCATTCTCTCCAAACTTGGTCCAGAATACTCAGTGTTTGTATCCACATTTCATTCAATTAGGCTCTCATCTGGAGCCACCTAGACGAGGCCCTCTCTTGAGTCCCTTATCAAGTCTCTAACACAAGAGTAGAACAGGCTCATCAATATGGGAAATATCAAATGCCCAAAGGTGCATGCACTTACTGTGCAAGATGGTAACGGTCATCAAAATAAGAAATCTAAATACAAATACAAAAGGAAAGCACATGCAAATCCAAAGAAGGAAAGGTAATCAAAACCCTTCAACTATGCCTCCGGATCCAAAGGTGAAAAGGGAAGAAAAGGGGAGAAATGCACTTACTGCCATAAAGGATTCCATCCATAATCAAAATGTATGCAAAAAAAGATAGATCAAATGGCCCAAATAATTCAACAAAACAACCTTGGAGATCGCATCCCCAAGGATTCCAAGAATAAGAAGCCAAAAGATCATAATCCCAAGAAAGGAAATTCTAGCCATGCTTTGATTGCCATCAATTCCTCTCTCGATGCTTGGATCATTGATTCAAGAGAATCACACCACATGGAAGCCACAAAAGAAGTCCACTCTTTATTGGATGCATGCAAAGGTACTCCTATTCTGATGGGGGGAAACTCTTAAGTCGAGGTCACAGGCAAAGGAAGAATTGAACTCACAAACGAAAGCTTCAAGAATGTGCCACACATTCCCAAACTTTTTGTCAATATTCTCTCCATGTATCAGATGATCAACTACGGGATCGGAAAGAGATTTGTATTCACACATGATTTTGTGGATATCTATGACATGCAAACCAATTCCAAGGTTTCTACCAATGAGGTAAATCATCAATCCAAACTCTACACATTTTATGAATTTATTGAACCAGATTCTACATTATTGCTTACCCATGCTGATGAAAGTAGTAGGATATGGCATGAAAGGTTCAGGCATTTAAATTTCAGATATATGAAACATATTAACAAGCATGGAATGTTTGATGGTCTACCTGGCATCCACTTCTTCAAAGGAATTTGTGAGGGATGTGTTCTTGGAAAACACCCTCAAGAGAAATTTGACAAAGGAAAGACTCAAAAGGCTTCATTTCCTTTAGATCTAATCCATAGTGAGCTCATGGGCCCTTTTCCACATCCATCAATTAGTAAATCAAGGTACGTGCTCATTTTTTTTGATGATTTCTCACGCTTCACATGGATTTTCTTTCTCAAGAAAAATCAGAGGTCTTTCAACACCTCAACGATTTCAAATCCCTTGTTGAAACACAGTCATAAAATAATATAAAATTCCTATGAATAGATAATGGGGGAGAGTATGTCAACCATGAGATACAAAATCTTTGTCATGAGGTTGGGATTCAGTTGCAACACACGGTTCCTTATACTCCACAGCAAGTTGGAGTTGTTGAGAGGAAAAATATCTTTGGAAGAGATGGAATCTTGCATGCTACATGAAAAGTCACTTCCACGGAGATTATGGGTTGAATCACTTAATTGTTCAACCTACATCCAAAACAGATCTCCCCATAGATATATCAAGGATAAGACCCCCTACGAGGCTTGGAGTGGCCTCAAACTAGAAGTGACCCACTTCTGTATATTCAGTTCTCGTGCATGGGCCAAGATTCCCTCTGAGAAGAGGAAGGCACTTGATCCACGGAGAACATAGTGTATCTTTGTTGGATACCCTGATGATGTGAAGGGATACATACTTATTAATCTTTCTTTGGACCATCTCATCATTGAGCGTAGTGTCCAATTTGAGTAAATTGTCTCGCATGTACCTCAACAGCCGCATGTCGACACTTTTGTAATTCCACCTGTTAAATATTATGAGCATGAACATGCTGACTCTTCTTCAGATGAGAGTTATGATTAAGAGGATTTATATACCGAGTCAATACAGTCAGATGCAAATTCAGTGCACGATGTTGTAGAGCCAGAGCCGAGGCCCAAGTGGGCCAAGACTACTCTTCGGGATACAAGATATCATGTTGGGGATCCAACTGATACTAGGAGGAATCGATATGATTTCAAGGAGACTCCTCTTGCACTCACTTCCACTGAACCAATTCCACCCAAGCATATTTTCTCGGTTCAGTCTTTAGATCCACAGTCCTATGGCGAGGATGTTGGAAATCCCTTTTGGGAATCTACCATGCAGGAGGCGTACAACTCCCTCCTTGAGAACCGGAATTTGGATATGGTTCTCCTTCCTTCAGGAAGGAAACTTGTCAGGTGCAGATGGGTCTATAGAACCAAGAGTGCAGCAAAAATCCAGGCTAGTTGCCAAAGTCTTTCAGTAGGTGCAGGGTATTGACTATGATGAGACCTTCACTCCAGTAGCGAAGATGGATTCCATACGTTTGGTACTTTCCATTGCGATAACCAAAGGATGGGAAGTCCATCAGATGGATGTGAAGAATGAATTTCTTCACAGAGATCTCTCTTAGGATATCTGCATGGAGCAGCCCCAAGGCTTCATGCAGGATTCATATTTAGTCTGTCGACTGAAGAAATATATTTATCTCCTCAAGAATCCTTGAGGGCATGGTATGCCAAGATGGACTCCTACCTATTGTCATGGAAATTTGTAAATTGTAAGTCAGACCTGAATGTTTACATGCTCAGGACGACTGATTCACTTCTACTCCTAGTTATGTATGTTGATGTTTTGTTGATCATTGGTTGCTCTTCATCGATTGTTGTAGTCAAGAGGATTGTGCATGACAGGTTCTTGATGAAGGACATGCGTCTGCTACATTTCTTCCTTGGACTCGAGATCAATCAGGATGCATCATGAATCAAACTTTCTCAGGCCAAGTATGCACGATATCTCCTCGAGAGATTTCACATGATAGATTACAATTCTGACCCGACATTGTTCCTATCAGGAGTCAGACTTGAGGATGGCAGGGACACTCCACTGGTGGACAACACACTGTACATAAAACTAGTGGGGAGCTTGTTGTATCTTACACACTCCAGACTAGACCTCTCTTATGTAGTTGGATCAGTCTCTAGGTTCATGCAGGAGCCGCATGAGATACATTGGAAGGCTACAAAGTGTATCATTCGATACGTATAGGGAACCATCACCTTTTGGATTCACTATGCATCAAACTCTACATTGGACCTCATCGGGTTCATTGATTCTTATTGGGATGGAGATAGCATTGATCGCAAGTCCACATATGGTTACTCAGTTAGTCTTGGTTCCGGGCCTATCTGTTGGTCGAGCAAGAAGCAGGTTGTTATTTCTCTATCTTCAGCCGAGGCAAAGTACAGAGGGGTAGTTAACATAACCATTCAGGCTATGTGGCTACATCATTTTCTCACTAAGTTGGGCATTCAGTTTCATTCGTCGTTCATCATTTGGTGTGACAACCAGAGCACTCTAAAGTTTTGCAGAGATCCAGTTCAGAGGCAGTGGATGAAGCACATTGATATCCACATGCACTACATACAGGACTTAGTACACGAGGGGATCATTGACCTGTAGTTTTTTGCTTCAACAAAATAGACTGTAGACATCTTCACTAAGACCTTCACTAAGCAGAAGTTTGATTCTCTACGCAGTCGTCTTGGAGTGAAGGACACAATTGCCTAGCAACTGTCAGTTATTATGTTTTTACATACATTGTATTTTGAGGGGGGGGTTCCCATGAGGTTTTCCCTCTTTGCTCATTTGTTTCAGTGTATATTTTGTATTTGCGTACCTAACATGGCCTCATTTCCAGGAGCCATTCTTTATTTTCACCATAGTGATGCTCAGGGGGGGTTGGAGATAATTCGCACACACCTAAGAATTATTTTTCCTAAGGTTTTCACTATGTTTACTAGTCTTTATTCAGTCTCCTATAGTCTAGGGAGAATATTCCTCTAAGAGAATATTCTCTTCAGTTCACACTTCAATTTGAACAGTTGAGTGGAGTCTAGATGCCACAATAGGATCATCACCATGCATCATTGAGATCATCACCAACTAATGCACATTGTCCTCGGGATTATCACTAGACTAGTGCATTACTCATGATTCCCTTATCTTCTACTCACTTCACTTTGTTTCAGTCAGTTAACTGAAGCCTAAGAGACTAGTTAACTTAGACTAGGTGGCAATTAACTCCCGTAACTTCCCGAGAGACTAGACTAGGTGAAAGTTTACTCCTGTAACTGTTGGTGTGTGTCAAGATCACTCTAGACCAGCACTATGGCACTTTGGTTCTCCTCTAGTGCGCATTAGTTGAGTTATACAAAGTACATCATGTGTAAATTATCATTCATTAATTTGGTTAATGAGAATTCTTCCATTCTTTCTTTCTTGTTTCTCTTTTCTCATATTTTCTCTGCAAACAGTGCATGTCATTTGCTAGCTAGATCTCTTATGTGCAGGTTCAACACATTTACATAAATTTCCTTCAATATTTTAGCTATAGACTTACTTGTCACTAGACCAAATCGGATTTAGATCAAATATTTTCATTGGGTGTCAATACAGAGCATATCAAGGGAAGATTCACTTTCTTCACCAATACATTGGAGGTCCCACTTTTTCTCCCTTCATCGATACAACAACGAAAGACTTACTTTCTTCGTTGATACATCGATGGTCCCACATTTTCTTCCTTCACTGATACATCGACAAAAGATTGACTTTCTTCACCAATACACTGGAGAAAGACCCACTTTCCTCATTGATACGTTGACGTGATCAATATTTTATTCCTCCATTGACACACCAGTGGAAGATTCACTTCCTTCATGGATACGTCAGGGGTCCAAAATTTCTTCCTTCATTGATACACTAGCGAAAGATCCTCTTTCCTCATCGATACATCGATGTTCCAATATCTTTCTTAGATATTGATGCATTGGTGAAAGATATTAATTTTTTGATACACTGACAATGGAAATACATACAAGAAATGATACAGTGGACCCACTCTTTAAACCCACATGTGTGATATGATTTGGCACGATTTAAATTGCACGTACCACTGTCATGTCTCCTTTTGCATGCCCAACGATTATTTAAACCCTGAAATTTCTTTTTATACACGATTGCAATGCCAAAGACCCGTGTTTGCCCAAGGTTTTTTTAGAGAAAAACTAATACCACATTGTCACCCCCCACGACCCCCTTATCAGGCTTCCTCACTCACCAATCAACAAGTATGTCCTATATTACTCACTTATGCATATTTTTATGTGCTCTCCTTAAAAAAAATTACCATTTTTTAAAATACGAAACCGGTCACACAGGGAGGGATACTATTATGGGAGACCGTGAGGACATCCAAAACCATGTTCCCCCCCTCCCTTTTCTCTTTACATTCAACCCATCCTTGAGAGGGTTCCTTTCTTTTCCATGTATGCATACAATGCAACCGATTTCCCCCCCTTGCCAACTAACCTACCTCCCGCGCTCATTTTTCAAATCATTAATCGCATGGGTGAGGAATACGTTCTTTAATAAATTGAAAGTCCTACTTTGAAACAACCCCATGGGCTATATTTCAACCCTCCTCTCGTCACCCCAATGCAATTATCTTGTCTCTTATTCTACATAAAGGACCACTCAACACTTTAAATTCTTAATGTCTCGCTACGAAGATGTGACCAAAACTCCCCTGGAGCCCACGACCATAATACCATGTCTCAGATAGAAAGTTCCAGGTCCAGTTCTTGGATTCAAAGATAATAACCAGGGATTTTTTCACTTGTGCCTTGGAATCCCTTCCCCTCTGTTATCACTCCAAGAAACTCTTTGAGGTTGTCGATCAAAGATGCTTGGAAACTTAAGGTAAACCTTTTTTTGTATTCTGTATGTGTGGATCAATGGGATAACTCAATTACAGTATGGTATTTAGACAGTCAAAATGAGAATCAAATGAACCAGTGCTCTCAAGGATCAATAATCAGATGATAGCTTTAAAGTGGGTGAGAAAGCAGTGTTTATAAACCAGATACAAAATGTAGGGTTTAATAAACAATGAATAACAACTATTAAGCAAGTTATGAACTGACGGATGAGATGAAATTCATTATGTTGTTAAAACAACTTGAATAAGATTACAGAAGGAAAGATGAGAATATGATTCAATAGAGAGAGAAAACTGTGATTTGTATTATCATATCAAAAAGCCTATTTACAATATAGTATATTTTTGTATCCATAATCCAACCTTTGTTATGTGAAAAAGATAGGCATTTATAGCCTTTACAACAAGTCTCAGATCCTGGAAAGCTAGATCTAGATTTCTAAATATAGAAAACAGAAAAAAAAAAAAACTAAATACAATAGGATAATTAAAGAACTAGTTCCTATTAATCGAACTGTCTTCAAAGTTTGTCTTCGACATCTGGTCTTCATCATTGCTATGTCTCTGATGTGTCATGGAGGAAAGGACACATGTCTTCAGTGGTTGGAAAACTTTCACAGCTGTAAGTAAGGTGTTAGTTGATTATATGAGTATTCACCTCATATATCTCCTAAAAATCTTGAAACAAAATCTCAAAATTTGGTGATTTATTCTTTGATGTCACTTTATAATTCAAATCACCCAAAAATAGCTCTTTACGGGCTCAAAATCTCCAAAATCTCTTCTCTGCGGTTTCACCAGCTATTTTGCCTTAAGATATGCTAGTTAGCCGGTGAAAGCTCTATTTAAGAAAGGAAAACTCCTTGTAGCCAAACTCAAAACCATTGTTTGCATTTAATCATTACTGAAATTCTCAGTTGTGTCTGCTAAAATTGGTAAGGGAGTGTGATTAACCAATCTTGCTTTCAACAATTTATTCTTGATCTTTAGACTTCTTGCTATTTTCAAAAGTTTAATGTTGTCTTTGACAATCTTCCTTTTCTGTTTCTTTTCTTTTACCCTCTTCAAGGCCAGTTTCTCGAAGGCTTCATTTGTCTTGGTGAAATTTTCTGATAGAGTTGCATACCTTTCTTTTATGACTCTTTCAAGAACTTCTTGTTGTTTGATTGTCCTTTTTAATCTCTTGATTATCTTGTAGTCATTGTTGGATGTATCACCTTCTTCATAGGTAGTGAAACCTTCAAGATCCTATGCAGGTTTCATGGAGTATTCTGGATTATCATTAGATGGTATCTCCTCCTACTCTGGTTATGAATCTGAATAAGGAAAATTTAAAATATTTGCCTTCTTTACTGCAGGTTGCTCTATAGCTGTATCAAAATCAAGTTTCTTTTTAGCTCTCTTTGCCTTTGAACTAGGGCCTGCCTCTTCTTCTGGTGGTATAGGTGAGAGAGATCTCCTTTTTCTTGAGCTGCTGTGAGGAGTAGGTTGTTTCTTACCTCTTTTCTTCTTTTCACTTCCAGGTTGAGGTAGATTTTCAAATCCTTCCCAAAAAACAAAATGTTGCCAGGTTATGTCTTTCTGTTTTAATTCCTCCAGAATAATCATTTTAATAAGGCCATAATGACAAAGGGTATTCTTGATGCTAAATGGTTCGGCTCTGATCCTATTTCACACCTTTGTTAGGCTTCTATGAAGAAAGAAAGGCAGATTTAGAAGGACCTTCCCTATGAAGTGATCTAGGAGTCTAAAGTGATATAACATCAACTTGTCATACCTGCCCTCTGCAGTTACATACAGCTGAATGCCTTTGATTAGAACTTGCCATTCGTCTTCAAGGTAAGAAACAGGGGCACTTTTCTTCCAGGTTATACTTCAGAACTCTATTTTGAGGTATGATCTAAAATTAAAGTTCTTGGTTATTGTTGTTTTAAACCAACTTTGACATGTTTTGGGTAAGCCAGTTGTTGAAGCAATGGAAGCTTCATCAACTATCAATTCCAGAGAACCTACTCTAGCTTTCTTTCCATCGTATGACTTTACAAAAGTCTCTGCTATCGCCTTGTAATAGCCCTCCTGCAACTTTTCCACATAGGACACACATCCTGCATTTGAGAAACACTTTTGAACCTCTAGATGAGACTGCAAAAAAGATAAGTTGTCTAATTCTTTCCTCAAAAGTGGTCCTCCTCGCTTCCTTTCCATCTGAAACTTAATCACCAATTAATCTGTACACGGTTGACACAGTAATATCTTTAAATAAGGAAAGGGCTGGCCCTAGTGAGAATGAACCTGTGTTATCAATTGACATATGAAACCCCATAATAGAATTTTTAAACACTGTGAGTTTGAAATAAGAAATGATGATTTTGGTTTGATGTCAACATATATCTGGTACTTCATTCGCTGGTTATAATGATGATTAAGAGTTTTTCACATCTTCAAACCCTTCTTTGTTTGCCACATGAAATACGTGATTACAATCTATCATGATATCATGCTAGATCGTGGTGAAAAGGTGTAACCACTCATTTGCTTCCATTAACTTGCCATGATGATCGTATGACATGTGTCCAGCATAACCTTTTTGGGTTTCTAAAGTCGTTGGAGAAAAACCTGTGTTAACACTTTCACCGGCTTGCTTGTTGTTGGGAGTACCCTTTAGCCATTGAAACCTGAGGCTTTCACCGGATAACTTCAAATTCAAAACAAATGTTAGCCGTTGAAAATCTTTTTCTTGATTTTTTGAAAATACCTTTTGAGGATCGATTTATTTCTAGAATAACACCTTAAATCCTATGTTTTGACACTTCAAATTTCTAAAAATCTATATAGGACCCTATTTATAACCATGCTATCACCTACAAAAGGGAACAAATTGACTGATTCAATTTGGGAGATAACATTTGGCTCCAGCTGGGATGGAGACCTCCCTGTGAGGTTTCCAAGAACATAGTTTGACTCAGTAGCTTTATTTACAACTTAAATTCAAAACTGGTTTTACTCAGTATTCCATTGGGCATGGAGTTATTGGCAAAACAAAACAAAAACAAAAAACTGAAAAGAATATGTACAAATAAGCAGGCTTTAAGGAAAACCTCATGAAAAGTAGAGTTTAAGAAACCACCCATTGAATGGGCCAACTGATAATTCTTCACCTACGATCTTGGAGAACAAAAGTATTGTTCTGCTGAGCTGATTCTATGACAAATGGACTTGTCCAGAGTGCATAAAACTTGCCATGTTTTCCCTTTTCCTGCCTTACTGCATCCCATTTCATAACCAGATCCCCTGCCTTGAAAATATCTGCCTTAACTTTTCTGTCAAAAATTTCTTTCATCTTCCTTTGGTGTAACTCTGTCTTTTCCAGAAGATGCCAATTGACTTTTTATTTGTAACTTTGTCATCCCACAAAGAAAATTTCAACTTGGAATCCCAGCCCTTGGTATTTTTTTCAACCAACTTCTTTATGATTCTGACTAAACTCTTATTTGATGATTCAGCTAAGCCATTTCCCTGTGGATAGTAAGAAGCAGAATGTACTAGCTGAATTCCCATCTCTTCACATAATTTTACCAAGTGTTTATCACTAAATGCAACAACGTTATCTGTGACTATTCTCTTAGGGCAGCCAAATCTGGAGAATATGTTTTCTTACAGAAATTTAATGATGGCAGTGTGATTGGCATTTCTTGAAGGAATAGACTCAATCCATTTGGTAAAATAATTAGTAGCAACTAGGATCCATCTATGCTGATTGCTAGAAGGTGGATGAATCTCACCTATGAAGTCCAAACCCCATTGCTAAAAAGGACCCGTGACCACAACAGGTTTGAGGAGAAGAGATTTTAGTTGTTGTTTGCCTGCAAACCTTTGGCATTTGTCACATGTTTTCAAAAATTTACACACATATGGAAATAAAGATGGCCAATAATAACTAGCTCTCAGAATTTTATGAGCGGTAGTCTTCCAATAATGATGTCCTCCACACTCACTATTATGAAATTCAGTCATGATTTTAGTTGATTCCTCTTGGTTTATGCACCTCAAGATTATCCCTGTTGGATTTTTCCAAAACAATATCTTGTCATTAATGCAGAAATTTATGGCATTAAGCTTTAAAGCTCTCCCTTGTGTTTTTGTCAAATCTGAAGGAACTGTTAAATTCTGCAAAAAATAAATGATGTGACTGTACCATTCACAGTCATCTATGTGAGAAGAAACCTGCAAATTATCACTAACTCTGTCTTCTGAAACCTGAATGTTCTCTACATTTATACCCACAAAATGTATCTCAAGCAACTTACAATTGTCTTGTGCGAGCAACTTAGCATGTCCTTGACCTTTCACAAGTTTTATTGGCTTGATCTCAACATCAAATTCAATTAACTTTGCTATCCACTTACTCCTTTTTCCATCTATGTCAGGTTGTATAAGCACATCTTTAAAAGAGCTTGAAGGTACATAGGCTATTACCTTGGCTTGAAGAATGTAAATCCTGAAGGCTTTTAATGACTTGACGAGTGCATATGCTTGTTTTTCCAATGGTTCATACTTTACTTCAGCATCTCTCAAGACTTTATTGAAGAAGGCAAATGGCTTCTCCTGACCATCAACATTTTTCTGCAATAGTACAACTGCAATTGTATCTTTTGAAGAAAATGAGAATATGTAAAACTCTTTGTCAAAGTTAGGACTAATTAAAATAGGGGTTGTCATGATAGCTTCTTTGACAACATTGAAAGAATGTTTAGATTCTTTAGTCCAACTAACATCATAATTCTTTCTTAACATACAAGTGATGTTCTTGGTAAGCTTTGCAAAGTTTGCTATAAACCTCCTGATAAAGTTTATAGTTCCAAGGAAAGACTGAATATCCTTTTTTGATCTAGGAAGAGACAATTTTTTAATGGCTTCTACTCTTTTTGCATCAATCCTTACCCCATCAACTGAAACAATATGTCCAAGCAATTTCCCTTATTTAAGTGCAAAATTAGATTTCTTAGGATTAAGATAAATTCCATACCTTCTGCATTTTAGGAATGCCTTCCTCAAGTGTTGCAAATGATCTTCATGGCTGCTTGAAAAAACAATTATGTCATCAAGATATATCAAAACAAATTTGTCTTTCTCTCCAACAAATGCAATGTCCATTGCTCTCTGGAAACTAGCACCAACATTCATCAGTCCGAAAGGCATATTTTCATACATGAAAGTGCCCCATGGAGTGGTAAAGGCAATCTTTTCTCTGTCGTCCGGATGGACAACAATCTGATTGTATCCGGAGAATCCATCAATAAAGGACATCACACTTGACCCTGACACCTTCTATAAAATGTGTTCCATCTTGGGTAGCGGGTAGTTGTCTTTCCTAGAACACTTGTTTAAATTTCTGAAATCCACACAAAGTTTGATCTCTCCATTTTTCTTTCTGACAGGTACAAGTTTAGCAATCCAATCTAAGTATCTGAGAGGTATAATAATTTTAGCATCCAATAATTTCTTGATCTCTTTTTCCATGGTAGGCAGCAACATAGGACGAAAAGATCTAAGCTTCTGCCTAAATGGTTTAGTATCTTTGTTAAAAGGAATCTTGTGTTGAATTATCTTAGTGTTGAATGTTTTCAAGTCACCATATTTCCAAGCAAAGATATCAACAAATTATTTTAACAACTCACCATAATCAACCTTTTGTTCTTCAGACAAATGAGAAGCTAAGTTGACATATTTAGGATCTTGTTCATTGGCTACATTAAACTGAAAAACATATGAGTCCTCTTCCTTCTTTTCCAATTTGACAACCACGTCATTATTATCAAAAATCTTTTCTAAAGGGAACAATCCTTTAGGAATTCTGTTAGTGGACAATTGAACAATTTCATGTGCTCCAATTTTACTTCTGAGCTTTGGCTTCTCAACTTCTTCATCATGTTCATTTTCCAAATC
Organism: Picea engelmannii; assembly: GCA_009831015.1. Taxonomy (NCBI): domain Eukaryota; kingdom Viridiplantae; phylum Streptophyta; class Pinopsida; order Pinales; family Pinaceae; genus Picea; species Picea engelmannii. Next base: position 352,199 of record ML777982.1, read on the forward strand.
AATCTGCAAACTCATCCATTACTGCAAGGAATCTGGTGAATTCATCATCATCTTCAAAAACCTTCCAAAAATTTACATTATCAGGGAGTGATGGCCTATACTTTACTTGGACTTCATAGTTTAATTTAGGAGGTAATGGAGGTATGAAAGAGCAGGCTGAAACAACCAATGAATCAGCTAGTTCATTCATGGCTCTAGGAACATAAGTAATCTTGAAATCGTAAAAGCATGAATCACTGTCAAAACTTCATCTCTATAGGCTTTTAACCTGACATCTCAGAAGTTAAAGTCTCTAACATTTTATCCATCTTGTCTAATTTTGGATTAGTATTGGATGAAGAAGAAAATTCATCTCTAGGATTTCTTATATCAGTGTTTCCCTTTAACTTATGAGCAGCCAATATATTTGATTCCACTTCAAGGGCAGAATCTTGCATCAGAGATAGTGTAGGTGACCTTCTTTCTCTCAACAACAGACAAAATTATGAATCAAATGAATTTTCATATGTGATTTTGGCAGAGGTATCTCTGGGATTTATCTTAGCTAGTATTTTACTGTACATCCTATTGAACCTTTTAGTGAAATCAGAGACTGATTCACCATTTTCTTTCTTTACATTTCCAAATTCAGTAATATAGTACAAAAAGTCTCTCCTATCACCCCAGTGCTTCAAAAAGATATCATCCAATTGCTCTATGCCAGGTATTGAACCAGCAGGATGTTTTTTGAACCACTTCCTGGCATGGCCATCTAAGATTTGGACAAAAACTCGTGTCCAAACATCTTCCTCCTCAATGTTAAGGTTTTATGCATAACTGTAAAAAGCCTCTATATGTTCTTCAGCAGTCACATCACCTTCACCTGTGAATTTGGGCATATACTTCTGATAGTCTCTTGTAGGCATGGATGATACTAGATTTGGCAATACTAATGGTGCATACCTAGCAGCTAGGATTTGTTTCATCTTGGTCAAAGGAGGAGGTGCAACCATCTCTCCTAATGATGAAAGAGGGGATAAACTTTTATCGGACTCTTCAGTGATAGGAAAGTTTTCTTCGAAAGGATTTTGAAAATATGCTATGTAAAAATTAACTAGTTGTTCAGCTAGATTTTTATCTCCTTTAGTATACAACTCTTCCAATATGTGTTCTATAGCAAGCAAGATTGTATGAATCTTCAGATGATCTTTTTCAGGACGTGAGTTATTAGATTCAAAAGATGATGAACTATAGTCTCTTAGTGCTTTAGGGGATTCTCCAATAATGTTTGAGTCTAATCCTTCTTCTATATCAACAATCTGATTTAAAGGTTCTTCAACAAAAGCTTTTTCTGTTACAATGGACTTATCACTGACAAGCTTTGAGGAACTAGATTCAATATTTTCTTCAATCAACTTCATAGAATGAGCAAGAGATGCATTTGATTTACCTGATTTTGATGATTAACCTTGAAAAATTCTCCCTCTCCTGAGAATATGTTCTGGATTTGATATTGGTGCAACATGTGGATCTTGTGGGTTTGCCCTGGTACTGATTTTCTTAGGAGCTAGGATAAAACAATGGAGTCGCCAGATAGATGATCACAACCGATTCTCATGTCTGATTCTTGTCTATCATCAATGGATCAGATCTGTGTCATCTCCCAAGTAAGTTATCTTCAACTTCAGTCTTATGTTCTCCAGCAACGGCGCCAATTTGTTATCACTCCAAGAAACTCTTTGAGGTTGTGGATCAAAGATGCTTGGTAACTTAAGGTAAACTCGTTTTTGTATTTTGTATGTGTGGATCAATGGGATAACTCAATTACAGTATGGTATTTAGACAGTCAAAATGAGAATCAAATGAACCAGTGCTCTCGAGGATCAATAATTAGATGATAGCTTTAAAGTGGGTGAGAAAGCAGTGTTTATAAACCAGATACAAAATGTAGGGTTTAATAAACAATGAATAGCAACTATTAAGAAAGTTATGAACTGACGGATGAGATGACATTCATTCTGCGATTAAAACAAATTGAATAAGAGTACAGAAGGAAATATGAGAATCTGATATCAATAGAGAGAGAAAATTGTGATTTGTATTATCATATCAAAAAGCCTGTTTACAATATAGTATATTTATGTATCTAGAATACAACCTTTGGTATGTGAAAATGATAGGCATTTATATCCTTTACAACAAGTCTCAGATCTTGGAAAGCTCGATCTGGATTTCTAAATATAGAAAACAGAAAACAAAATTAAATACAATAGGATAACTAAAGAACTAGTTCCTATTAATCGAACTGTCTTCAAAGTTTGTCTTCGACATCTGGTCTTCATCATTGCTATCTCTCTGATGTGTCATGGAGGAAAGGACACGTGTCTTCAGTGGTTGGAAAACTTTCACAGCTATAAGTAAGGTGTTAGCTGATTATATGAGTATTCACCTCATATATCTCCTAAAAATCTTGAAAAAAAATCTCAAAATTTGGTGATTTATTCTTTGATGTCACTTTATAATTCAAATCACCCAAAAATAGCTCTTTACGGGCTCAAAATATCCAAAATCTCTTTTCTACGGTTTCACCAACTATTTTGCCGTAAGATTTGCTAGTTAGCCGATGAAAGCTCTGTTTAAGAAAGGAAAACTCATTGTAGCCAAACTCAAAACCATTGTTTGCATTTAATCATTATTGACCTTCTGAGCTATCTCTACTAAAATTTGCAAGGGAGTGTGATTAACCAATCTTGCTTTCAACAATTTATTCTTGATCTTCTGACTTCTTGCTATTTTCAAAAGTTTAATGTTGTCTTTGAAAATCTTCCTTTTCCGTTTATTTTATTTTACCCTCTTCAAGGCTAGTTTCTCGAAGGCTTCATATGTCTTGGAGAAATTTTCTGATAGAGTTGCATACCTTTCTTTTAGGACTCTTTCAAGAACTTCTTGTTGTTTGATTGTCCTTTTTAATCTCTTGATTATCTTGCAGTCATTTGGCCTTTTCTTGCTGGATGTCTCACCTTCTTCATAGGTAGTGAAACCTTCAAGATCCTGTGCAGGTTCCATGGAGTATTCTGGATTATCATTAGTTGGTATCTCCTCCTGCTCTGGTTCTGAATCTGAATTAGGAAAATTTAAAATTCTTGCCTTCTTTACTACAGGTTGTTCAATAGCTGTATCAAAATCAAGTTTCTTTTTAGATCTCTTTTCCTTTGAACTAGGGCCCGCCTCTTCTTCTGGTGGTATAGGTGAGAGAGCTCTCCTTTTTATTGAGCTGTAGTGAGGAGTAGGTTGTTTCTTACCTCTTTTCTTCTTTTCACTTCCAGGCTGAGGTAGATTTTCAAATCCTTCCCAAAAAACACAATGTTGTCAGGTTCTGTCTTTCGGTTTTAATTCCTCCAGAATAATAATTTTAATCAGGCCATAATGACAAAGGGTATTCTTGATGTTGAATGGTTTGGCTATGATCCTATTGCACACCTTTGTTAGGCTTCTATGAAGAAAGAAAGGCAGATTTTAAAGGACCTTCCCTGTGAAGTGATCTAGGAGTCTAAAGTGATATAACATCAACTTGTCATACCTGCCCTCTGCAGTTACATACAGTTGAATGCATTTGAACAGAACTTTCCATTCGTCTTCAAGGTAAGAAATAGGGACACTGTTCTTCCAAGTTATACTTCAAAACTCTATTTTGAGGTATGATCTAAAATTCAAGTTCTTGGTTACTGTTGTTTTAAACCAACTTTGACCTGTTCTGGGTAAGCCAGTTGCTGAAGCAATGGAAGCTTCATCAACTATCAGTTCCAGAGAACCTACTCTAGCTTTCTTTCAATCGTATGACTTTGCAAAAGTCTCTGCTATCGCCTGGTGATAGCCCTCCTACAACTTTTCCACATAGGTCACACATCCTACATCTGAGAAATGCTTCTGAACCTCTGGATGAGACTGCAAAAAAGATAAGTTGTCTAATTCTTTCCTCAGAAGTGGTCCTCCTCACTTCCTTGCCATCTGCAACTTAATCACCAATTAATTTGTACACGGTTGACACAGTAATATTTCTAAATAAGGAAAGGGATGGCCCCGGTGAAAATGACCCTGTGTTATCAATTGACATATGAAACCCCATAATAGAATTTTTAAACACCGTGAGTTTGAAATAAGAAATGATGATTTTGGTTTGATGTCAATAGATATATGGTACTTTATTCTCTGGTTATAATGATGATTAAGAGTTTGTCACATCTTCAAACCCTTCTCTATTTGCCACATGAAATACATGATCACAATCTATCATGATATCCTGCTAGATCGTGGTGAAAAGGCATAACCACTCATTTGCTTCCATTAACTCACCATGATGATCGTATGACATGTGTCCAGCATACCCTTTTTGGGTTTCTAAAGTCGTTGGAGAAAAACCCGTGTTAACACTTTCACCGGCTCACTTGCTGCTGGGAGTACCCTTTAACCATTGAAACCTGAGGCTTTCACCGGCTAACTTCAACTTCAAAACATATGTTATCTATTGAAAAGCTTTTTCTTGATTTTTTGAAAAGACCTTTGGAAGATCGATTTATTTCTAGAATAACGCCTTAAATCCTATGTTTTGACACTTCAAATTTCTAAAAAWTTATATAGGACCCTATTTATAACCATGCTATCACCTACAAAGTGGAACAAATTGACTGATACATTTTGGGAGATAACATTTGGCTCCAGCTGGGATGGAGACCTCCCTGTGAGGTTTCCAAGAACCTAGTTTGACTCAGTAGCCTTATTTACAACTTAAATTCAAAACTGATTTTACTCAGTATTCCATTGGGCATGGAGTTATTGACAAAACAAAACAAAAACAAAAAAATGAAAAGAATATGTACAAATAAGCAGGCTTTAAGGAAAGCCTCATGAAAAGTAGAGTTTCAGAAACCACCCATTGAATGGGCCACCTGATAATTCTTCACCTGCAAGATCTTGGAGGACAAAAGTATTGTTCTACTGAGTTGATGCTATGACAAATGGACCTGTCCAGAGTGCATCAAACTTGCCATGTTTTCCCTTTTCCTGCCTTGTTGCATCCCATTTCAGAACCAGATCCCCTGCCTTGAAAATATCTGCCTTAACTTTTCTGTCAAAAAATTCTTTCATCTTCCATTGGTGTAACTCTGTGTTTTCCAGAAGTTTCTCTCTGTCTTGTTGCATCTCTACCAAATCATGGATCCTCCTAGTTAGATCATTTGGCTAAGAGTTAGCTTCTTGTAAAAAATTTACAACTGGCAGTGCAAGTTGAACAGGAAAGATGGCTTCAGTGCCATATACTAACTGGAAGGGGGATGTGCCAATTGACTTTTTATTTGTAACTCTTTCAGCCCACAAAGCAAATTTCAACTTGGAATCCCAACCCTTGGTATTTTTTTCAAGCAACTTCTTTAAGATTCTGACTAAACTCTTATTTGATGATTCAACTAAGCCATTTCCCTGTGGATAGTAAGAAGTAGAATGTACTAGCTAAATTCCCATCTCTTCACATAATTTTACCAAGTGTTTATCATTAAATGCAGTAGTGTTATCTGTGACTATTCTCTTAGGGCAGCCAAATCTGGAGAATATGTTTTCTTGCATAAAATTAATGATGACAGTGTGATTGGCATTTCTTGTAGGAATGGCCTCAATCCATTTGGTAAAATAATCAGTAGCAACAAGGATCCATCTATGTTGATTGCTAGAAGGTGGATGAATCTCAACTATGAAGTCCAAACCCCATTGCTAAAAAGGACCCATGACCACAACAGGTTTGAGGGGAAGAGATCTTAGCTGGTATTTGCCTACAAACCTTTGGCATTTGTCACATGTTTTCACAAATTTACACACATCTGAAAATAAAGATGGCCAATAATAACTAGCTCTCAGAATTTTATGAGCGGTAGTCTTCCAATAATGATGTCCTCCACACTCACTATTATGAAATTCAGTCATGATTTTAGTTGATTCCTCTTGGTTTATGCACCTCAAGAGTATCCCTGTTGGATTTTTCCAAAACAATATCTTGTCATTAATGTAGAAATTTATGGCCTTAAGCTTTAAAGCTCTCCCTTGTGTTTTTGTCAAATCTAAAGGAACCGTTAAATTCTGCAGAAAGTAAATGATGTGACTGTACCATTCACAGTCAACTAGGTGAGGAGAAACCTGCAAATTATCACTACCTATGTCTTCTGAAACCTGAATGTTCTCTACATTTATACCCACAAAATTTATCTCAAGCAACTTACAATTGTCTTGTGCGAGGAGCTTAGCAAGTCCTTGACCTTTCACAAGTTTTACTGGCTTGATCTCAACATCGAATTCAATTAACTTTGCTATCCACTTACTCCTTTTGCCATCTATGTCAGGTTGTATAAGCACATCTTTAACAGAGCTTGAAGGTACATAGGCTATTACCTTGGCTTGAAGAATGTAAATATTGAAGGCTTTTAATGACTTGATGAGTGCATATGCTTGTTTTTCCAATGGTTCATACTTTACTTCAGCATCTCTCAAGACTTTACTAAAGAAGGCAACTGGCTTCTCCTGACCATCAACATTTTTCTGCAATAGTACAGCTGCAATTGTATCTTTTGAAGCAAATGAAAATATGTAGAACTCTTTGTCAAAGTTAGGTCTGATTAAAACAGGGGCTGTCATGATAGCTTCTTTGATAGCATTGAAATAATGTTTAGATTATTCAGTCCACCTAACTTCAGAATTCTTTCTTAACATACAAGCGATGTGCTTGGTAAGCTCTGCAAAGTTTGCTATAAACCTCCTGATAAAGTTTATAGTTCCAAGGAAAGACTGAATATCCTTTTTTGATCTAGGAAGAGACAATTTTTTAATGGCTTCTACTCTTTTTGGATCAATCCTTACCCCATCAGCTGAAACAATATGTCCAAGCAATTTCCCTTATTTAAGTGCAAAATTAGATTTCTTAGGATTAAGAGAAATGACATACCTTCTGCATTTTAGGAATGCCTTCCTCAAGTGTTGCAAATGATCTTCATGGCTGCTTGAAAAAACAGTTATGTCATCAAGATATATCAAAACAAATTTGTCTTTCTCTCCAACGAATGCAATGTCCATTGCTCTCTGGAAACTAGCACCAACATTCATCAGTCCGAAAGGCATCTTTTCATACATGAAAGTGCCCCATGGAGTGGTAAAGGCAGTCTTTTCTCTGTCGTCCGGATGGACAACAATCTGATTGTATCCGGAGAATCCATCAATAAAGGACATCACACTTGACCCTCACACCTTCTGTAAAATGTGTTCCATCTTGGGTAGCTGGTCATCATCTTTCCTATAACACTTGTTTAAATTTATGAAATCCACACAAAGTCTAATCTCTCCATTTTTCTTTCTGATAGGTACAAGGTTAGAAATCCAATCTAAGTATCTGAGAGGTATAATAATTTTAGCATCCAATAATTTCTTGATCTCTTTTTCCATGGTAGGCAGCAACAAAGGACAGAAAGATGTAAGCTTCTGCCTAAATGGTTTAGTATCTTTGTTTAAAGGAATCTTGTGTTGAATTATCTTAGTGTTGAATGTTTTCAAGTCACCATATTTCCAGGCAAAGATATCAGCAAATTATTTTAACAACTCACCATAATCAGCCTTTTGTTCTTTAGACAAATGAGAAGCTAAGTTGACATATTTAGGATCTTGTTCACTGACTACATTAAACTGAAAGGCATCTGAGTCCTCTTCCTTCTTTTCCAATTTGACAGCCACATCATTATTATCAAAAATCTTTTCTAAAGGGACCAATCCTTTAGGAATTATGTTAGTGGACAATTGAACAATTTCATGTGCTCCAATTTTACTTCTGAGCTTTGGCTTCTCAGCTTCTTCATCATGTTCATTTTCCAAATCAATCGCAAATTTGCAAACTCATCCATTACTGCAAGGAATCTGGTGAATTCATCATCATCTTCAAAAACCTTCCAAGACTTTACATTATCAGGGAGTGATGGCCTATACTTTACTTGGACTTCATAGTTTAATTTAGGAGGTAATGGAGGTATGAAAGAGTAGGTTGAAACAACCAATGAATCAGCTAGTTCATTCATGTCTCTAGGAACATAAGTAATCTTGAAATCTGTAAAAGCATGAATCACTATCAAAACTTCATCTCTATAGGCTTTTAACCTGACATGTTTTGCTTGATAGGACTTATTTACCTGTTGGATTATCAGATCTTCATCCCCAAATACCTGCAAATTCTTATTCCTCATATCTTTAGCTGCATTTAGACCCAAGAGTAATGCCTCATATTCTGCAATGTTGTTTGTGACTTTAAAGTCAAGCTTAAAAGACAAATGAGTGGTTTCTTTTTATGGGGAAATGATGACTATACCTGCTCCAACTGATTCTCTTGTACATGCCCCATCAAAGAACATTGTCCACAAATCATTCTCACCTATTTTTGTTGGTTGCACAATGGGTTGCTTAAGTAATAATGAATTTGAAAGAGTTTCATCAATTTTATGTATACATGACCCCATACATGTGTCCACTGAATAAATTGGGTGATTGACTAGATTCTGATCATCACTGATTATGTATGCAAGTTGAGATTCTTTGTACAACCTTTTGTTTTCTCCACCAAACACTGGACTTGTGGCATATGACAGATCCATTTGCAGAGTTCCACCAAGTATTTTCATGAAAGATCTAGACAAGAGACATCCAAATTTGGGAGGGATGTCTGCCACAACCACATCCATAACCATGGATTTCATTGATGTTGAGGTCAAGGTCACCACTAAATATTTAATAAGCCCAAAGAATTTAACTCTCTTAGAGTCAAAAGAGAAAATATATTGATAAGTCTTAGTGATTTCTAGACCAAGTTCTTCCATCACATCCTTTGGCATCAGATTATGAGATGCACCTGAATCTTAGAGACAATTATGCAAGATTTTGTCATGAATATTCAAGGAAATGTAAAATGGTGGACAAATCTCATCCCTATCTTCAATCATAGGGCCTAGGAAAATAGTAGGATGATTATCTTGAATGTTGAGGATATCAACAGAGTCAGAAGTGCATCTAGGATCAAGGGTACTCAAAATGTTTTTCTTAAATGACTCGTTTTTCATCAGCTCAAATAGAGGGATTGGAATTTTAATTTTTTGGATTTCTGCTTCAAGATTAAATGCTAATGAGGTCTTGTCAGATGTTTTTACCTCATGAGATGGTGCTTTTAATGTAATCTGTTGCTCCTTTATATTTTGTTGATCTTGATTATGTTGCTTGACAGGTACAAGGTTTTTCTTTTCAGGAGGAGGTGTAGTACTCTGTTTTGTAGCAGTTGCCTTAGATCTGAGATTGTATCTATTTTTCTCATCTGCCTGAAATACACCATTGTCATATGAAATTTCATTAATTTGTTGATTTATAAGGGCCTCCTCATAATCATTTTGAGTCAAAAATGATTTCTCCAACTCTGCTTTGACACAATGAATATTTTCTTCTTCATCTTCTGGACATTCATCTTCATCATATTCTTCTATCACAACATTTTGAAGAGGATCCTTTATCTTCTGATCCTCAGTAGGATTTCTCTCTCTCTGCAAAATCTCCACTTGTTGATTATTTCTCCTGAAGTTGTTGGGATTCTGATTGGAATTTCTTTGTGTGTAATCATAAGTACCCCTTCTCTTGATAGGCTGCTTGTTTTCAATTTTAAGTTTAGACATCTCAGAAGTTAAAGTCTCTAACATTTTAGCCATCTTGTCTAATTTTGGATTAGTATTGGATGAAGAAGAAGCTTCATCTCAAGGATTTCTTCTATCAGTGTTTCCCTTTAACTTATGAGCAACCAATATATTTGATTCCACTTCAAGGGAAAAATCTTGCATCAGAGATGGTGTAGGTGACCTTTCTCTCAACAACAGAAAGAATTCTAAATCAAATGAATTTGCATATGTGATTTTGGCAGAGGTATCTGTGGGATTTATCTCAGCTGGTATTTTACTGTACATCCTATTGAACCTTTTAGTGAAATCATAGACTAATTCACCATTTTCTTTCTTTAGATTTCCAAATTCAGTAATATAGTACAAAAAGTCTCTCCTATCACCCCAGTTCTTCAAAAATATATCATCCAATTGCTCTATGCCAGGTATTGAACCAACATGAAGTTCTTTGAACCACTTCCTGGCATGTCCATCTAAGATTTGGACAAAAAATCGGGTCCAAACATCTTCCTCCTCAATGTTAAGGTTTTCTACATAAATGTAAAAAGCCTCTATATGTTCTTCAATAGTCACATCACCTTCACCTGTGAATTTGGGCATATACTTCTGATAGTATCCTGTAGGCATGGATGATACTGGATTTGGCAATACTAATGGTGCATACCTAGCAACTAGGATTTGTTGCATCTTGGTCAAAGGAGGAGGTGTAACCATCTCTCCTAATGATGAAGGAGGGGATAAACTTTTATCGGACTCTTCAATGATAGGAAAGTTTTCTTCGAAAGGATTTTGAAAAGATGCTATGTAAAAATTAGCTAGTTGTTCAGCTAGATTTTTCTCTCCTTTAGTATACAACTCTTCCAATATGTGTTCTATAGCAAGCAAGCTTGTATGAATCTTCAGATGATATTTTCAGGTTGTGAGTGATTAGATTCAAAAGATGATGAACTATAGTCTCTTAGTGCTTTAGGGGATTCTCCAATAATGTTTGAGTCTAATCCTTCTTCTATATCAACAATCTGATTTAAAGGTTCTTCAACAAAAACTTCTTCTGTTACAATGGACTTATCACTGACAAGCTTTGAGGAACTAGATTCAATATTTTCTTCAATCAACTTTCTAGAATGAGCAAGAGATGCATTTGATTTACCTGATTTTGATGATTGACCTTGAAAAATTCTCCCTCTTCTGAGAATATGTTCTAGATTTGATACTGGTGCAACATGTGGATCTTGTGGGTTCGCCCTGGTACTGATTTTCTTAGGAGCCAGGATGAAACAAAGGAGTCTCCAGATAGATGATCACAACCGATTCTCATGTATGATTCTTGTCTATCATCAATGGATCATCTCTGTGTCGTCTCCCAGGGAAGTTATCTTCAACTTCAGTCTTTTGTTCCCCGGCAACGGCACCAATTTGTTATCACTCCAAGAAACTCTTTGAGGTTGTGGATCAAAGATGCTTGGTAACTTAAGGTAAACTTGTTTTTGTATTTTGTACGTGTTGATCAATGAGATAACTCAATTACAGTATGGTATTTAGACAGTAAAAATGAGAATCAAATGAACCAGTGCTCTCAAGGATCAATAATCAGATGATAGATTTAAAGTGGGAGAGAAAGCAGTGTTTATAAACCAGATACAAAATGTAGGGTTTAATAAAAAATGAATAGCAACTATTAAGCAAGTTATGAACTGACAGATGAGATGACATTCATTCTGCAGTTAAAACAACTTGAATAAGAGTACATAAGGAAAGATGAGAATTTGATATCAATAGAGAGAGAAAATTGTGATTTGTATTATCATATAAAAAATCCTATTTACAATATAGTATATTTATGTATCCAAAATCCAACCTTTGGTATGTGAAAAAGATAGGCATTTATAGCCTTTACAACAAGTCTCAGATCCTGGAAAGCTGGATCTGGATTTCTAAATATAGAAAACAGAAAAAAAAAAACTAAATACAATAGGATAACTAAAGAACTAGTTCCTATTAATCAAATTGTCTTCAAAGTTTGTCTTTGACATCTGGTCTTCATCATTGATATGTCTCTGATGTGTCATGGAGGAAAGGACACATGTCTTCAGTGGTTGGAAAACTTTCATAGCTGTAAGTAAGGTGTTAGCTGATTATATGAGTATTCACGTCATATATCTCCTAAAAATCTTGAAACAAAATCTCAAAATTTGGTGATTTATTCTTTGATGTCACTTTATAATTCAAATCACCCAAAAATAGCTTTGTATGGGCTCAAAATCTCCAAAATATCTTCTCTGCGGTTTCACCAGCTATTTTGCCTTAAGATCTTCTAGTTAGCCGGTGAAAGTTCTGTTTAAGAAAGGAAAACTCCTTGTAGCCAAACTCAAAACCATTGTTTGCATTTAATCATTACTGAAATTCTCAGTTGTCTCTGATAAAATTTGCAAGGGACTGTGATTAACCAATCTTGCTTTCAACAATTTATTCTTGATCTTCAAACTTCTTGCTATTTTCAAAAGTTTAATGTTGTCTTTGACAATCTTCCTTTTCCGTTTCTTTTATTTTACCCTCTTCAAGGCCAATTTCTCGAAGGCTTCATTTGTCCTGGTGAAATTTTCTGATAGAGTTGCATACCTTTCTTTTATGACTCTTTCAATAACTTCTTGATGTTTGATTCTCCTTTTTAATCTCTTGATTATCTTGCAGTCATTTGGCCTTTTCTTGCTGGATGTCTCACCTTCTTCATAGGTAGTGAAACCTTCAAGATCCTATGCAGGTTCCATGGAGTATTCTGGATTATCATTAGCTGGTATCTCCTCCTGCTCTGGTTCTAAATCTGAATAAGGAAACTTTAAAATGTTTGCCTTCTTTACTGCAGGTTGTTCTATAGCTGTATCAAAATCAAGTTTCTTTTTAGCTCTCTTTGCCTTTGAACTAGGGCCTGCCTCTTCTTCTGGTGGTATAGGTGAGAGAGATCTCCTTTTTCTTGAGATGCTGTGAGGAGTAGGTTTTTTCTTACCTCTTTTCTTCTTTTCACTTCCAGGCTGAGGTAGATTTTCAAATCCTTCCCAAAAAACACAATGTTGTCAGGTTCTGTCTTTCTGTTTTAATTCCTCCAGAATAATCATTTTAATCAGGCCATAATGACAAAGGGTATTCTTGATGCTGAATGGTTTGACTCTGATCCTATTGCACACCTTTGTTAGGCTTATATGAAGAAAGAAAGGCAGATTTAGAAGGACCTTCCCTGTGAAGTGATCTACGAGTCTAAAGTGATATAACATCAACTTGTCATACATGCCCTCTGTAGTTACATACAACTGGATGCCTTTGAACAGAACTTTTCATTCGTCTTCAAGGTAAGAAACAGGGACACTTTTCTTCGAGGTTATACTTTGGAACTCTATTTTGAGGTATGATCTAAAATTCAAGTTCTTGGTTACTGTTATTTTAAACCAACTTTGACTTGTTCTGGGTAAGCTAGTTGTTGAAGCAATGGCAACTTCATCAACTATCAATTCTAGAGAACCTAGTGTAGCTTTATTTCCATCGTATGACTTTGAAAAAGTCTCTGCTATCACCTGGTGATAGACCTCCTGCAACTTTTCCACATAGGTCACACATCTTGCATCTGAGAAATGCTTCTGAACCTCTGGATGAGACTGCAAAAAAGATAAGTTGTCTAATTCTTTCCTCAGAAGTGGTCCTCCTCACTTCCTTGCCATCTGCAACTTAATCACCAATTAATCTGTACATGGTTGACACAATAATATTTATTAATAAGGAAAGCGTTGGCGCTAGTGAAAATGACCCTGTGTTATCAATTGACATATGAAACCCCATAATAAAAATTTTAAACACCGTGAGTTTGAAATAAGAAATGATGATTTTGGTTTGATGTCAACAGATATCTGGTACTTTATTCTCTGGTTATAATGATGATTAAGATTTTTTCACGTCTTCAAACCATTCTCTCTTTGCCACACGAAATACATGATCACAATCTATCATGCTATCCTGCTAGATCGTGGTGAAAAGGCGTAACCACTCATTTGCTTCCATTAACTTGCCATGATGATCATATGACATGTTTCTAGCATACCCTTTTTGGGTTTCTAAAGTCATTGGAGAAAAACCTGTGTTAACACTTTCACTGGCTTGCTTTCTGCTAGGATTACCCTTTAGCCGTTGAAACCTGAGGCTTTCACCGACTAACTTCAACTTCAAAACAGATGTTAGCCATTGAAAATATTTTTCTTGATTTTTTGAAAAGACCTTTTGAGGATCGATTTATTTCTAGAATAACACCTTAAATCCTATGTTTTGACTTTTCAAATTTCTAAAAATTTATATAGGACCCTATTTATAACCATGCTATCACCTACAAAATGGAACAAATTCACTGATTCATTTTGGGAGATAACACCCTCGATTTTATAATTATCATGGCCATTATACCTAAAGTTCACAGATAAGAATTTATTCTTTAATAGTTAGCATACATTTTATTTTCTAGCTTGGTTTTATATATGCTAACCAAAATTATATTTCATTGTTGATAACATGGGTTGTCCACAAGATCGATCACGGCCACATACCAAAGGAAAGGTGTAATAGATCATGTTATCGAGGTTTCATTAGGGAAGGAAGAAGAAGAATGGAAAATAGACACCCTAGGTATTGTTTATAATTACACCCTTTGTGTCATTAACAAGGATATGTCATTCAACTGGGGTGAAATATATCAAATTTCCACCAACCAAACCTTCCCACAACTACCATAAGGAGACCCAAAATTAGGAAATTATCAAACAATCAAGCACTCTAGACTGTACAAAATAACTGCACATTCAACAATATTCCCTTATGCCAAAGCAATATCATGGATCATTAGACACGCCAATGTGGACAACATGAAGATAATGAGTGAAGAAGGGAAACCTATATCTTCCTTCCAACCATTGGTACTCACAACATGCTACCTGTTACCCCCTCGGTCTAGGGGTAACTAAGGAGATCGTGTCTCAAGGTCCAAAGGTAGTAGACATGGAGTTTTGAGAGTGATATTGACCAGCAGAGCCCGTAGGGCCCCTCCTCTTGATCACCACGCGTCACCAACAATAGAGAAGCATCTGCTACCTCAGGTTTGGATCCCAGAGGACAATAAGTATTTCTTCATGAGGTAACAAGTTTGGTATCATGGTAAGTGTCACTTTAATATTTGAAGCATTTGAAAATGTTGCAAAGAATCCTTTCTTGATTATGGAATGTTTACTTGGAAATTATACCTTTTTCCTAATTTTACCTTGGGGTTGTCATTGTGTCCTAGCAATTTGGTCACCCTTGGGAAAGGGGTTGCTACTGGGTAGTTCCGTGAAGGTTCATCGTACTATTCTCATTCATACTTACCATTTTCTGCACTTCTTCCCCTTCATTTCCTCATATTTTGGGTTCCCAAGTTCATTGAACCCAAGAAGGGATTGTACCTCACTTCATGGGAAGAAGGGGATAAATTCCTAGAGGTGTTGTAGCTGGAAAAAGTTAAACGACAATCATTTTCCTTCCAGATTATCTCCCTAAGGTCCTGAGAGCAATGAAACTCTTCTTCATAAGAATCAAGGACCTTCTAAACACATAATTAATAAATGTCCCTCTTGTTGAGGAAACACATTTTGTGGTGTCTCTTACTTTCCATTGCATATGACACTCTGTGTGTTTCTATCTTTAAGTGGCATTGTGGTACTCTTTAATTTCCATTGCACATACTAATCAATTTTTTGGACCTTAATCAATTAATGGAAATAAAATGTCTTGGAAAAATGTTGCATTTGCAGACGAAGGGCATCACACCATCCACAAAGGCACCCATAAATGAGACAATATGAACCCTTGTATGTCAAGAACCTCATGCCTAGAAGTCTTTCCCCAATCCACCTCATTTTAATTTCATGAATTATATGGGATCTTCTTGTGAAACATCCCTTGACTTGGGGATTGGCTTACCAGTAGGGCACCTTGACACCCCTCCCATACCTAAATTCGGAAAAATTTATAAGGTATTTGAGCATTTGTTTAATTTGAAAAGTGGGTTTGATGCACATGTTTGGGTGGTTCTCATATTAGATGTGGATTACTTGGCATGATTAATATGACTCGTAGACCCTTGTAGGGCGTACTTATTTTTCTTTGCAAGACCTTTCCCACATGATGGATGCTAGACCCCACGTCTGGGGCACCATTTGATGATGAGTGTTGCAACTTTATGATGGAGGATGTTTCCTTTGGATGCATCTTGGCTTGGCTAGGGGATGAGACTCCACCCTTCTTCACTTGAACACTGGCCTTTGGAGGCCTAACGTCGCCCTCTTGGCCCATGACGTCACCTAGGGGCTAGGGATTGATGGATCACTTCTTAGATTGATGGAGGAGGCATGTAGCATGAACCTTGGCACATGAGAGAAGGACACATGGCCTTTGGAGGCCCAAAGTTCTACCTTTTCATCCTTGACATCACTCTTATGAGCCTAACATCACCCTACTAGGGCACGACGTCACTGTCTTTAGGGTTTTGTCTCATGTAAATTTAAATTTTGTAAATTGAAAAGACAATTTAAGGGGGTTGGCCCTCTTCTAATTGTTTGTTGACAAATTAAAGTGGACAAATTGGTTTGCAAGGCCTCATATAAATAGAGGACCTTGCCTTGTCATTTGATCATCACAACTTTATCACACATGTGTGAGAACAAGTATGGACCTTTTTTCCCTATTTGGCTATCTCTCTCTTCTACACTCATGTGACTTGCTTTGGAGGATCATTTGTGGATGCTTTTGCTAATTTTTTGGATGGAATTTTTTCAATTAGGGTTTATTCTTGTCATATATTGGTGAAGGAATTAAATTTATGCAATTTCATTTCTCATTATTGAATGTTTATGGTAAATTTTACTTGTTCATATTGAAGATCGTGCTTGGTAAAACCCTAAGAAAGGAGAATAAGTGCTTCCTCCTCTCACAGGGTTAATTTCACCCATAAATTTGTGAAGGAAATCCTCCCTAGGGTTAGAATCCTAAAGCCCTAAAGTGTTATCACTTTAGTATTTTATCCCTAGACTCTTGATTGTGACATATTGAAGAACTTAAGAAGGGAGAAAAGATTGCTAGAGCCCAAAAGTGATTGCACTATAGAAATCCTTCTCTTTAAGGCTTGAAGCCTAAGGCTCCAATGTGTTAGCACCTTATATTTCAATCCTAACATCTTAAATCTTGCTACTATCATCTCCAAAAATATTGTATTGTTGTTGTAAAAGACTCCATAGCCCTAAGATAGAAGAAATATTAGCAGCAAAGAACATGTCTCCCCCAAGCTTCCACATGTCATCTTATATATTATATGTAATGTGTGTAATACATGCTTATCCAAATATGGGTTGGGCCCAAGATTCAAGTGAGATCCACATTCATGTCTACTACAAGGATATCTGGGAGCACGAGTATCGCGTAAACTACCAAAAAATATGTGAGAAGTTTATCATTCCTCTATATCAGGTAATATTTTGTTCCCCTGCACCCTGCATGAACAATAACGTTATGGATATAGTTGGTAGGGTAGGATATTGGTACTTAATGGAGCATGGAATATACATCAAAGTATATGGTGCAAACAAGGCCCCACATCTTCTCCCCGGGTTTATTCCCGACAAGCTCGTGTTGTAAGAAATAACATACCAAACTTTGGTAAATGGAGTAGTTGCAACCCTGAAAGAAAGATAAAAAAAATGATCTAGACACCACTACCTATTTGGGTCGACACTTATTTCTTTAGATATTTCAAGGAGGCACATGCAAAGGCTGACACCCTAGTCACCTTCCACTTTGGAGAAGAAATATTATGTGGACATGATCCTCTAAATACCATCAACAAACACTTCAAGGCCTACAAATATAGATGGAGTTATGAATTTGAAGCAAGGGAAGAACAAGAGATTTACGAAAGAGAAATAACTTATGATGAGGTCATCTTTAAGAGGGGAGGAAACTCCCAACATAAAGGAAGAGTACAAGATGAAACAAAAGACAGGGATGAAGAATAAAGAAGAAATAGACAACAAGTAGAAAACAAAGCAAAAGTAGAGGCAGAAGAAAATAAAGCAAGGGAAGAAGAGGCAATAGAAACAGAAGCATACGAGAGAAGAAGTGAAGAACAATAAGTAGTAGCAGAAGCAGAAAGGAAAATAAAGGAGGAGAAGAGAAAAGAGGAAGAATAGGAGAGGAAGAAGATAAGAAAGCATAAAGAACAGACCCCATGGATACCAACATACTAGAAACCTCTTTAGGCACACCCCTAACCAAAGGAAATTTTCCCCTAGGGGAATTGGCACTTGGAGCATTCACACCATCCAAGTCTAGAAAAGTAGCAATGCTTAACTCCTTCAGATTTCACAAGGACTCAGGTAATATTATCCAGCAAAACCCCAGAAGATTTCTTATCTCTAGAATCATTCCACTCTCGTTCACCATAGAGAAAATTGTGGTTGAGAATATCATTGAAGATCCCTTGGCCTTCACTTCAACTATTGTGGCTTTTACTCAAGCATCCGAGCAAAATCTCAAGAACATGGTTCAAGAGATCGAAGAATACAAGGAAATAACCATGAGTGTGGAGGAAGAAATTATGTTTTAGAAAGGAAATAGAACCAACATTCAATAGTTTATGGTAAGTGTTGAATAAGTAAGGAAAGAATTATATGACTTGGCCAAATAAATGTATATTGGAGTGCAGGAATTTCAAAAGAAATCTACTCAAATTCTCGCACAAATGGACGGAACCAAAACCAAGAATATTGAATTCATTGGGATAAGAATGGGCTTTGATGATATAAGAAAATGGACCAAGGATAACTTGGATGCCCTCGAAGCCCTCCCAAGGATTATTGGTTGGGAAAGAAAATTAAATTACGTTGCACTTACTAAAAATTAAAAAATGGGAGAAACACTTGAAAGGGATTTGAATAATTTCCTCAGTATATGCGTGAGACTCCAAAAAGCATCCATCTTACTATCAATCAAATGCCACTTTCCCCAAATTGCTAATATAGGAAAACCCAGGCCAGATGAGCGAATATAGGTAGAACTAAAAGAGGCCATGCACTCCAAGGAACTAGCTTCTGGGAATCCACAGAGGGTAACCAAAACTATGATGAGTGAACATCTAATAAAACCCTCAAAGGCTCATAATCTAATTCACTCCTTCATGGCCACCCTAAAAAGGGATATGAAAACCCTATCATTAAACTCGATAATCCATGAAGATACTTTAGAATCTTTGTTGTTCCATAGAATAATATCAATTTCAACTAATTATGAAGTATGGTGTTAGAACCCTATATAATAGGGGAATCAATATTCTGACTGATATCTTTTCAGGCATGACACAGATGGCTCATGATGCATAGTGAAAATGTGAAGGTGGAAGAAAACTCTCAACACGTCTCAGCTTTTATCGCAACAATTCTCAGATTAGTTGTCATCTCCTAAAATAACACAGTCAAGTTTTGCCATTTTAGGTGATAAGAAGTATTTGAAAAATTAATTTTTAAATTTTTATAGGCTTGTTTGAAAGCGTAGTGTTTGTAAATAAGTTCAAAATAAACATTGCATTCGATTTTCTTTTCAAAAGAGGAAATTACAGGTTTCGGTGGCTTAGGCGAACCCGTAGGCGTTCATTAGCCACCGAAAGCCTTCGTTTTCGGTGGTTAATAGAGAAAATCAAAGTTTGATTAAACCATCGAAGAGGCGTAATCTTGGAAAGATCAGAGCCCACATTTTCGCACGATCCAGATGTCAATTGGCGTAATGATGGAAGGCTAACCGTCGATAGTTAAGGAAATTGATGATGGAAAGATGGTATGATTACTCCTAATCTAGATTTGATGCGATATGGTACATGTCAAGACTCCACATACCATTTCACATTAAAACTCTACATGCACAGGATTTTATGTTTGTTTTAGTTCTGCCTAACTGCTTAAATCTTCACGTAACTTTCATAAATCCACTTCTAAGGAATATCGTCGTAATGATTTCCCATTCAATTAATCATTCCTTTGATTTAGGAAACAAACCTAAGCCTTCTGTTATCCTCAGTTGTATCATATAGAAGCCCGAGTTTTCTGTTACGCTCTGCTAAGACTCCATTTTTCACCTCCATCTTATAGAAGCCCAAGTCATTGCTATTCCTATGCCAATTAACTCGCCTCAGATCCATTTTTCGTCCTAATTTTGTGTGAGATGTCTCCCCTAGTCCGAAGGCGTGTCAATTTGCAGATACAGGTGTAGATCAAGTTCAATTCATGAAAAAGGTGGGACCGGCATTAAGGACAGAGTTCAACAGCACCTGGTATCTTGAGGCTCATCCTGAGATATATGATTTCTTCCAGGTAGGAGAACTGGAAGCCTCTTTCTTCCAGGCTACATTAAAGTGAAACAATATGGGTGGGATAAACTCCCCTTTCAAATATCCTTAGTGGAGGTTGAGTTGCCATAGTAGCAGAAGGTAGTGGCAGCGACAATGAACACTCATGTTATAGTTGTAGTAGGGAGTAGCAGCGACAAAGGAATCCAAGATGCATTGTTGATAGATTTTGGGCCAAGATGATGAAACAAAACCTTCTACATAGAAAAATGAAGTCCCTGACACTGTACCTGAAAGACGACCATCACCAAAGAAACCTTGAACACTCATAGAAGCAACGAGGTAATTCATTTTTGTGATTTTGAATTTTTTATGAAAGCACATTTTTCGGTGGTTTAGGCGAATAGGAAAATTGTTCATTAACCACCGAAAGCAGAGCTTTTTGGTGGTTAATACACCCAGATTCTATCTGTGTTAACCACTGAAACCTGAGACAAGGCAGTGAAAGTGTATTTTTCGCCCAAATCGAATTTTTTCTCAACCGAATCTCTTGGAAATGCTTTCCAAAGATACATATTGAATTATAGTATCAAATCAAAAATCCATATTTGATGCAAAAGAGGTTTGAGGAGGTGTTCAAGTTGATTAGGCACCTATTTTTGGGGTAGTGAATCAGGGTTTTATCTAAATTTGGCAAATTCGAATTTTATCTTCATCAAGGGATATCAAATAGCCTTGGAAGGCTTTCTACACAGCACAAAGGTTCTAGATGATGTAAAGACCATGAAATAAGGAGATTGACCTCATTTTGAGGATCATTTCATATCTTTTTGTAAATTTGTTTTGACTTTCTATCTTTAGCAAATTTGATCCATCCTTCTAGGATCTGTAACTACTTTGTATGGGCTATAAAGCTACAGACTTTGATGCATAAGGGGAGGGGGGAACCTGAGAGGAAGTAGTTTTATTTGTTGGACTATGGGATTTTCCATTCCAGAAATCTTTTTTCTGTAATCTCAAATGATCGATCAGTAATAGGCAAGTTGTTGACAGGATTCTTGTGCCGAGGTGTTGGTGGCGTTTCTTTTCTCTGTTATGTGTTTTTCCAGTTATCATTTCACATGTTTTCAAATTATTATTGTCAAAGGATAGTAATAGAGAAGAATTTATTGGTGAAATACTCTGCATCTGGTTCTTGATAATCTTTATGTTTCTCTTCTAAAAACTCAGTTTAGGAATTCTTAAATGCTCCTTTGCTTGACTTTTTTTTCCTCTACTTTTTCCTCATTTCACACCATTAAAACTTCATTCAATCCAACATTTCCACTACCTTGCCCTGTGTAAGAGTTTTTTCTAGATCTGAGAGTGAATCATATACTTAAGTGCAGACCCCATTTGCCCAATGGTCCTCCTTGTTGTCCCAACCCAACCATTTAAAAACCAAAAACCCTGATCCCTCACAACTAGCCTAATATCCTATTCCAAACCAAGCTAAATCATACAGAGAGAGCCCTCTCTGAGTCTTGGAGGGATAGATCCAAGACTCCAAGCGGTTGAAACAGTTACCTCTGTCAATTTCTCCCTCAGCCTGGGAAATCACATAGTGCTAACATATGGGAAACATACATTAGAAACGAGTACAAGGGGAAATCATGAAATAAAATTCGAGTTGTAAATTTCAATCTTATTTTTGTAAAGTAGGAAGAAACAAAATAGAGAAGATCAAGAGTTTGTAACTATTACTTGGGAATTCAAGAAGTCACAGAGAAACGGTTACAAAATCAACTATATATTTCAAAGATCTCCCACTTAGAAAGGGCTCTTACATTTCGTAATTGTGGAGAACTATTTTTTTGAGATAGCAAGAAGCCCTCGGGGCCATTTTGGTGGAGAGGAAATATTTTTTGATGTATGTTTATTATGCATTGCTTCCAATGGACTTCTAGTTATTATGAATATTGTAAGGTTATACTGTTCATTTTATAGACTTATATTATTTGAATGTTGTTCTTTTACAATATCGTTTCTTCTCTATTATTAAAATTATGAGATGATAAATGGATTGATGTGAATGGTTGTTATAGTAGATTTTTTTGTGCATACATATGCTCACATATAAAATTTTATTAATCCTCGTCCCTGTGACAACTAATTGTGTAGGAGTTATATGCAAGGATTGGTAACTTTGATACATGTTCATTTAATAGATTTATTTCTCCTAGATAGGATATGATATATTTTATTTTATTTTTCTGCATTTAGCATAGCTCATAACTACACAATCTGCATTTCACCAACTACTTAGACCCCCCTCATACCAGTAATTCCAGTTGGGCTAGAATCCATATGGGACTCCTATCTCAAATGGTGTGAAGTCTAATTGGGATATCATATCGATGAGTACCTTGTTTATTGAAGGGAATTTCGCCTGCATCAACATGTTGGTTATTGATCAATATAATATGTATTTTTATTGTCATTTCTACTTTTTGAAAGGTTGTTGTTGCCTTTATTGTTCATCATCACACATCTTTGTTTTTGTTTTGTAATGGTTTGATAAGTTGAACCATTGGAAGGGGACTTTTGTTTATTTATGCATATTAATGAAGGCTATTTGGTTAATTAGTGCATGTTATTAATATCCCAGTTACACCTCCATTCACTTTAAATAGGACCCTCTTGAAGATTACCCTAACTCCATCACCCAACTACTTTAGCACTAGTCTATTATTTCACCTATTTATATTAAATATTATCTTAATCTTTCTTAGGGTTTCCCCCTTGTGTCAAAGGAGAGTGTCAGCCTAAAGTGAGAGGAATTGTTATTGAGGTGGCATTGGGTAACCTTCATGAGTTCCCTCAAGGTTGCATTTGTTTTCATGGATTTATAATTTAAAGTGCAAGTTTGGGAGGTACAAGGTTGCTCTTGACAAATCTAAAGCAACAATGGCCTATTTCTATTACATACACAAGTGTCACGTCCTATGAAAAATCAAGGAGGTTCAACGAGGGATCAAAAGATGTGAATGTGAAGTTGTTGAAGAAAAATGTAGTGTTATGAATTCCACCATATGGTGGAATCACTAGCAAGAATAATGTGATGGGAATCTCAAGGCAAAGAATACGATAAGGGATCAATGTGTATTGGAAATAACAAATCAACATATGGAACTTAAGGAATTTGAGAAAGACGTAATTGCATTCATACAAATTCATTGCATAAAATATTTCGAGCTAGCATCACAAATGGGTTCACTAAAATCTCTAGTCGAAAGGGAATCTACCCACCTAAATCTCTCCTTGGAGGGCATCTCATTTCTTCCCTTGGATTCTATGACCTCTAGGGTCTCCTCTCATTTTGAGTGTTGTATGAGTAGTGAAAAGGAAACAGACATCACATGCACTCTAAAATAGGAACTAGTGGACACTACAAGTGAAGTCATCCATGTAGCCCAAACTAAAGTGAAATGCACCATGAGGATGTAGCTCTAGAGACTCAACTGGGCTTGAAAGTTGAAGCCCCCCAGGGGCATATTTTCTACTTTTGTTTCTCTATATATTGTGTTTTATTGAGTACTTTTGTTATGTTTCAATATGTAAAACAACACACTTGCTATACCTTCAAAGGTTGTCATAGGACAATCAAATTTAGGATGTTTTTCAATGATAGGTTATGTCTTTTTGTTAGCAAGCTACAACCAAATTATATATATATATATATATATATATATATATATATATATATATATATATAATTCTATTCCATTTGGCCATTATTTTTTCTAATATAAAAATCTATCCATTATTGTGAAAAGTATGAATGATGAGAAGCTTTATGTCACTACTTCAAATATTAGTGAAATTTACTCAATGCTCAAAAGAGGGTGGACTTAAGATGCAAGTTCTTATTTAAATGAGTAGGGAATAGTATAGGATGTCACCCTTCAAGATATCAATATTATTAAAATGTTTGTTGGTAATTTGGAATAGAAAATATGGAGCGATACAAACACTGAAAATAAGAGAAAGTTAATATAATACAAGGAAATCATTAATCCCAAGTTAGAAGATAAAAACTATATCTTTATTATTGTTGACTCAAAAAATAAAATACATATTGCAAAGATAAACTCTCATGACCTTCATAGTAAAAGAGGGTGGTGAACAAAACCTAAAACATCTTGGCATGAAAGAAAGTGTAAAATTTATGACATGAATAAAGTAGAGGATGAAAAACACTTACTCTTAGAATGACTAACCTACATAAACATTAAATCTATATAATGTATTAATCCATATAATTAAATAAATATAAGAATTTCATTCTAAAATTATTTTATTATAAAAATAACATAATAAATCAAAACAATCAATTTTACATTATAAATTATATGTATCTTCTTATAATCATTATCATTCGCTACATTATAATATATCACATAAAAATATTACTTATTAAAGATTAGTAAATATATAATTCAATTATATACCAATACTATAAGGATATTTAATCTAATTTTGTTTACTATACATTACATAACTATTAAGCTACCATAATATAACTATTATATTACTATATAATAGTTATATGAACCTTAATAAAGTTAATGGGTCTTCGGTTTTTTCCTCGAACATATGAAGCTATGTCTATAGTCTGTAGGTGTGAGGGTCCCTAGGCCCATACCCCCTCCCATCATTTCCCCCCTCCCCCCCTCCTGATCGATGGCGGCCTTAGTATCCTTGGACCAGATTATTCCCTCAAGTGAAGTTGATTGACAATTGTTCTAAATCAGGCCTTGACATATGACATTTAGTTGTACCTCAGCCACATGAAATGGAAGAAGTTGACAATGAGTCCTTAGAATATGGGCATAGCCCATACATCAACAGGGAATTTCACATCTCTGAAGAGTTTCGGGCTTAGATTAGATTGCACAAATCCATCAGATCGACCCTTCTCCCCCTCCCCCAGGTGTTAATGTGATCTCAGATGCACACAAACCAGAAGACCCTTTTCTTAATCAGGCTTTCAATACAGGTGTTTTCCCCGATGAACCCTCTAGAAATTCTTTCCCCCTTCCTGTTTCTCCTATCTGACCTACCCCTTAGACTCCAGAAGAAGAAAACAATAAGTTTGGTCACTAGGGTGCGAAAGGAGTTTCAAATGGTGAAACAAGTCACCACAAAAAGAAAACCATTTCTATTTGTGAGAGGATTGGAAGCTTTCAAATCGTAGTTCGAAAGGACATTCATGTTGTAGAAGTTTCTCAGTATGAAGGTAGAACCCTGGTAGGGTGCTTCACAAGAAACATTTTGGGTAAAGTTGCGCTAGGTAGATGGTTGGAACTAAACTGGAGACCCCTACTGGGGTACACCCCTGAATACCATGTTTTAGTTAGAGGATGGATGCGCTTCATCTTGCGCTTGACAACAGACCATAACACGTTGTTGGGAAAAAACTAGACATGGGGCCCTTCGAGTTTGGTGATGTATAGATGGGCAGTTGAATTCAACCCAGAACACAAGACGGTAAACACCATGAGGTTTTGGGCCATTCTTCCAGTACTACCCCTAGGGTTTTGGACAATAGAGGCCTTGGAAGAAATCAAGAGTAAATTGGGTTTTTTGGGGGGGCTCAAACCCTTTTGGGAATTCAATACTGATAGGATATGGGCATGTATACACGTAAAATTGGATGTGCGCTAGGGTCTAGTCAAAAACTTGGATTTAGTGTATGGAAATCGTGTACGACACCAGAAGGTGGACTACTGGAAAGTACCTTTCCATTGTTATGGTTGCCATGAAATTGGTCACACATCGGAAAAATGAAAGCAATTGTGTCATTTGTTTAAAAGAGGCCCTAAGGTTTGGTGGAAAAAAAGTATGAATTCTAGCAGTACATAAGCAGAGAAGACCCTGACTGATATGTATACAACTGCTCTAGACCATTTCCCAATGCCTATCATCAAAGTGGTTTCACCTTTTGAAAATCTCACCCATCCTTCAAACCCTTCAAGTATGGATCCCCCCCCCTAACTATTTTTGTTCCTAAGTTTGTTGAAAATTATCTTTCTCCCCTCCCCTTCATTCTGTTTGTATCCCCTAAAGAACCCTTTCCCCTCCCCTTGTACAAATTGCCACATCAATTTCTCCCCTCCCTGGGACCCCCCTGTCCTAGTCCCTCCCTTGCATGTGTTTCCCTCTTCCCCCACATGCACCTGTTTCACAAAATAAAGAATCTTAGATTGTTTCCTCCCTCCCCTCCCCTCCCCTCCCCTAGATCCCCCTTTGAAGCCCCACCCGTCACCCCTATGAAACGGCTAGAACACAATCTCGTTTCATAATTGAATTCTCTAGTTATTGACTTCCCTAGGGGGGCAGTAGCTAAGAATAAGGTGAGCTCCCCGCAAAAGAAATTGTATTCCCTTCACCCCAGGGGAAAATAGAAGGAAGTATCACTGTCCAAAGGGATTCTAGCCCTAGACCCTCCCCAATATAACCCTGTGGGATGAAAATCCCACCTTCTCAAGGCACATGAAAAGAAATGCTAGAAATCCACAAAGGCAAGCAAGCCTCCATTGTTAAGGGCCCTTGGAGCGGGGGATGCCCTGTAAAACCCTTCTTAATTATTTTTCTATCTTTCAATGTGAGAGGGTTAGGGGGCGCCTAGAAAAAAGTTGCCCTAAAAAGGATGCCGCAAAGCCTCAATCCGAACATAATTCTAGTTCAAGAAACCATGTGTATAGGTGAAAACGCCAAAAGTACTTTGGAGTCATGGCTCAAGAATTGGTCATTCAGTTCAATTGATGCAGAGGGTCAAACAAGGGTTTTAATTATTAGATGGAGTACTACTTGTAAAGCATTGTTGTCATCCTCCTTCTGCAATGCCATTTCTGTAAAATTGATGGTTAAGAATGTAGGATTTTCTTTTTCAGATGTCAATATTTATGACCCTTACATTGATAGAGTCCCCTACTGGGAAGACTTGGCTAATGCAGGTGCACTCAATGATCCCCTCATTCTAGTAGGTGGAGACCTTAATTTCACGCTCTCCCATCGATAGGTTTGGGGAAAGAACCCTAGGTAGGATGCACAAAGGGGATTCTTTATCTCCTTCCTACAATCTCACCATCTTGTTGATATCGAACCCATAAAACCGGTTCCCACCTGAAACAATTTCCATACCGAGAAAGAAGTGATATCCAAAAGATTGGATAGATTTCTTATTTCTGAGGATTTACTGTCTACTGGTTTTTTGGCAAATTCTTCAATAGATGAAGGAAGAATATATGACCGTTGACCCATTATTCTCAAGATAAAATGTGGAATGGAATCCCCTCTGGTGCCTTTAAATTCAACTAGGTGTGGTTGGAAGAGGAGGATTTTCGATGCCTAGTCAAAAATTCATGGAAAATATGGAATCCCTCGGAACCACACTCTTTGATTAAACAATTTGTGGAGAACCTCGCAAGGGTAAAAAAATCCACCAAGATTTGGCTACTTGTATATAAAGCTTGAAATATTAGAAAGATAAGGGATTGTGAAGGAAGACTAGCAGATCTGTATCAATCGATTGATGAAGGAATTATAAGTGAAGCCAAGCTCATGAAACTAAATGGGTTGCAAGTTCCCAGGAACACCCTTATAGAAAGGTAAAATCAAACATGGAGACTTCAAAGCAAAGCCCTATGGTTGAAAGATTGAGATAATAATACTAAGTTATTCCACCAATTTGTGAACTATAAGAAAAACTGCAAATACAATATGGGAGATTGAAAATGAAGAAAGTGGAGTGGTGAGTTCCTTTGAAGACAAAGCCGAGGCAAGGGCCAAGTATTTATAGGCCCTCTTCAAAGCCCGTAAAGGATGCCCCATATAGGATATCCTGAAAGTGGCTTTAAAATTCCATTCAGTTTTCACAGAAGATATGAACCGATTTCTAGAAGAAGCAAATGAGTCTGAGGTATTGGAATCTCTTTCCTCCATACAACATGGGAAAAACCTTGGACCTAAAGGGTTTACGATAGAATTTTTTCAAGGCTTCTATGAGCTAATGAAGCAGGATATCCTCATGGTTGTCAAAAAATTGAAAAGGTACGGGAAGACATCGAGGTCCCTTTCAAGAACATTTGCACCTCTCCCGACTATTTGCAACAAAAAAAAAAAAAAAAATTGCAATGATCCGGAAATTAGGGCCGCCAACATTTTTCATCGCATTTACAAGTGCAGAGCATTGTTGGGATCCATTGGTGGCTATCATTTCTTACCTGCATAGTAACAGAAAACGTAAAAAAAAAAACTGATACATTGGAAAATAACGACATTGACTACCTCATAAGAAAAGACCCACTGACATGTACTCGATACTATAGACATAGAATAAATGCTTTGAGACAATTGATATGCCATGATGAAACGTTTTTCGAAAAAATATCGGACTACTTTTTTGTGACTGAATTCCAGAATAGGAGAAATGAGCATGACCATGCATTGTTGTGGATAGAGGGTGCATCGGTCCATGGAACTGATAACAATTCAGAGATCAAAAAAATTGTGGATAAATACATAACATGCAATACAAATCATTTGGAACCAGACCTTGCGAATGTCCATAGACATTACCATACAAGAATTTGTAGAAAACGAAAAATCTCACATTGCAGATACAACTTTCCCATTCTGCCAATGAGAGCTACAAGAATCATAGAACCAGTTAGTTTAGAGGACAGTGTTGTTGTTGAGAAATCTAAATCCTTGTTCGCATTTCTAGAACAAGGAGGATTTGACAAAATGATGAGATTTGATGCCTTCTTGACACATGTAAATCTATCAGAAGATGAGTACATCCAAGCCATACAAATAACGCTTAGGCAACCAACACTTTTCCTTAAACGAAAACTCTCCCATATTTGGAACAACAGTTTCTCCAAGGACATGCGAGTTATGTGGAAAGAAAATACAGATGCGCAGTACGTGCTGAATGCATATGCTGCATCATCCTACTGCACCTCGTATATGACGAAGATTGAAAAATCTATGACATCTGCATTCAGAAAAATACGCAAACAACATGAAAGAAGTCATATTGATGCCATACAAATGATACGCACCCTTGACAACACATTGCTTAATATTCAACAAATGTCTGCTCAGCAAGCAGTTCACATTGCCCTTTCTTTGTCCCTCACTTGTAGTTCAAGAAAATGTGTCTTCATAAACACATCTCCACTTGAAAAACGCATATTTATGCTTAAACCACCGGTTTTGCTGCAACAAGAACCTGACAATTCAGAGGACGTCATATGTCGTTCTATTATTGATTATTACATCCAGCGTCCATCTCCTATTAGGCATATCTACTTAGCAGAATTCGTATCGCATTACAAAAAAAATGGTACTCCCGTATCAAAAAGAAAAAAACCCTATGTTATATGGTTTGTCAAATACAATAAACATTGTGACTATGAAAACTATTGTAGAGAAAAACTGATGTTGTACGTTCTGTTCCATGAAAACAAAGAGACATTAATACATAACTTCTCTACATGGGAGGCTATGTATGTTGCCTTTGAGACTATAGTGCATATCAATGAAGCTAGATTTACCTACAATGTTAATCCAACATGGGGCGATCTAGAAGTTGCACTTAATGACCTAGAAAACCCTGGCGATCATGATGAGACATTCATAAACCCAAAAACAACCAAAACTCCTTCCAAGTCCTATGACTTACAAGCGGATTTTCCTCGTCCTCCAGCAGCTGAAAGTGAAAAACGTATCAACCTTGGTTTTCAAGTTACAAAACATCCTTTCCTGATTGAAAATAATGAATACCACATAATAAGACGTCCGTTGAATCGCGAACAACAAACAATTGTAAAGGACATTGCCCTTAAAAAACGGTTGAACATGAGTAGTCTTGTGCATGTGTTCCTTACAGGTGGAGCAAGAACAGGCAAGACATTCACAGCTAAAGCATTGTTCCAAATGCTTACACGAATCTATGATTCAAACAATTGCTCTGATCCTATGAAACCAAAGAGCCTAATAGTTTCATACACAAGAAAAGTTGCATACAATGTTGGTGGAACAACAGTCCACTCTGCATTTTTAATGCCTTTTAACAAGTCGCAGTTTCTTCCACTTAGCAAGGAAATGTTGGATACATTATCTAAGATTTACGAGGAACTCCAACTTGTCTTTATAGATGAAGCATCTTTGATTGGCAGTTGGTTCTTGTATTCCATTGATAGCCGGCTAAGAAGCATAAAACATGTGCAGACCAAATACTTTGGAAACATTGGCATGATCTTTTGTGGCGATCTTTACCAGGCACATCCCATCCAAGATTATTTGATATTTGAAAAACCTATCATTAACATGGAAACGGTGACCCATGACTTCTGGAGAGACAATATTAAATGCTTTGAGTTGCATACTACAATGCGCCAGACAGATGAAACATTCATTGCAATTTTAAATAGAATGTGCACAAACAACCAAACATATGATGACTTGACCTATACCAATTTGAGGTGCTTACGGCCTGTACCAACAAATCCAACGTTCCCTTACTTGTTCTACAGAAATAAGGATGTTGCAAAGCATAATAGCCACATGTTGTCGCTCATGCATGGCGATGATATCATCATCAATTCGATTGACTTGGAAGAAGACAACCATGGAAATGTCCCACGTCATGAACATTCAGTAACTTTAACTTTGCACCTTGCACTGAAATTAGAAATGCTAGGTGAAATATATGCCTATAACTATGATTCATAGGATGGCTTGGTGAATGGTGCAAATGGAATACCGAAACACTATACGAAGATAGAAAAAGTAGATATCCTTTGGATTAAGTTCCATGAACCGCATATAGGCAAGCGACAAGCAAGCAAGTTGTCTTATCTATATAATTCAAACACTGCAAGCGATTAGACTCCTATTTTGCGAATATCAAAGCCAGTATCGACATCAGAAAAGACAGGTCGACTGAAGATTTGCAAACAGTTTCCGATTAAACTTGCAAGTGCACGTACAGTCCACAGATCACAAGGACTAACACTTGATAATGTTGCATTTCA
The DNA here is from genome assembly GCA_009831015.1 of Picea engelmannii. Lineage (NCBI taxonomy): Eukaryota > Viridiplantae > Streptophyta > Pinopsida > Pinales > Pinaceae > Picea > Picea engelmannii. The sequence continues at coordinate 383,395 of ML777982.1, forward strand.
GCCTGCTGGAATTCAGATACATGGACTTGTATACACAACATTGTCCCGTGTCAAAAGCATAGACTCCTTGTATTTACTAAGTCCTCTAACAAAAGATAAATTTAAAGTGAAACAAAAATTTGATATTGAGATGGAACAAGTCAGGACCACTGCAAAATGGAAACTGCATTATGATTACCAATCCATACAAACAAATTCATCTGTATCAATTCTCACGCTTAACACACACATCTTAAATGCACACATGGATGATATACTGAATGACTATAATTTAATGCAATCTGATATTCTGTGCTTGCAGTAAACACACATGGCATTATGCATGCAAAACAAACAATTCCCAAATCACAATTGCATATCAAGTTACATTACACATGGGGTGATGATACTGGTGAAAAAACATGTACCAATTTTGGACCACATACATATTGAAGAAAAGAATGTTGAAATGGTGCTTGCCAAAAAAAATTCCCATGGAAAAGAAGTTTCAATACTAAATCTGTACGTTGCTCCCCATGCAGCATTCTCCAACATAGTAAATGKTATTTCCAATGCATTGGACCATTTCCATCTAAACAGATCCATTGTACTTGTAGGAGACTTCAATATTGACATGCTACAAAATATTGGCAGAACAAAAGAATTGCAAAACTACATGTGGAAATACAGTCTGTGCTTTCTTCTGAACAACACAGCCCATATGAACAACACAACCCATCTGTAAAACACAAATCAATGCAAAGGTGCATTATTTTTCTTCTTGTGTTCCATAGTAAACAATTTTTCCTTTACTTTCTCTGAATTTGTCAAACTTGTTTGCAGGTATTTTTTTTTTCTTTTTCTTTTTCTTGCGCCGAGAAGCTGCTACGCTGCACATCCGCCATCCAACAGAACTGCAATGTTGAGACAATCAGCCCGCAAGTCCATTTCTCCATATGTATATCGCCCAACTATAATTGTTATTTGCAGGACATGGAACATTAGAGGCACAGTGTGCAGCTCGCAAGTGCGCGATCCAAATAAGTGGCTAAGTATGGAATAAGGGATATGTGCATCATAAGAAATTTGTAGGGCACCGAACAATAGAGGCTCGTTTCTAACCCCGCCAACCTGACAATGCGCGATGCACAAACTGTACATGCTCTATAAATTCTCAGCCACCCGGCAAGTCCGCTTGTCAATTTGTATATCGTGGAACTGTATGTGCTATTTGTAAAACACGGAACAATAGAGGCCTATTTTTTGACCCCTCCCATCCGAGAACCCGCAAGTATAGAATGCGATATCGGTACACGATCTATAAAACCTCATGTTCATACTTTATAAAGGCACATATTTACTGTTGCCTCATTTCTACACACACTGATCTGGTAATGACAGACTTGGTGTTGCACATGAATTATGAAATGTGCAGTGGGACTCGGACGGAGCCCTTTGCTTTTCTTAGATAATTTTGAACCCGTCAGCCCGAGAACCCAATTTCTATATGGCGGAAATCGACCCAATGTACAGCCCGCAAATATGTATTGCTCGTTTGTGGGAGCCCACCAGCCCTGGAGTAGAATGTTGAGCCGGTCACCTCGCAAATCCGCTTCTCAATTTATTATCATAAGATATTTGCAAGGCACCGAACAATAGAGCGTCATTTTTTACCCCGCCAGCCTGAGAACCCGCGATCCAGAAACTGTAGATTGTCTATCAAATCTCGGTCAGCCCGCAAGTCCGCTTCTCAATTTGTATATCGCAGAACTTTGTGTGCTACTTGTAGAACACCGAACAATAGAGGCCTTCTTTTGAACCCGCCCACCCAAGAACCTGCGATCCCGAGCCATGCACTTTCAGACTTGGCCATTCCTTCCTTGCTTGCTCTTCCCCGTGGTTGTTACCTTCGCACGTGTGCATAATAAAAAACATTGTTTATATGTGTGTGTGTGTGTGTGTGTGTGTGTGTGTATGTGTGTGTGTGTGTGTGTGTGTGTTCTTTATAAATCTTTAATGCTAACAGGTCATCGTTCAGCTACCGTCTAAGTTGTCATTGATGCGCGCAAGGCTCGAGAACTTTTGCCATTAATGCAATTTTTTCTAAGCATTTTCTTCTCCCTTCCTAGTTTTAATTTCAAATGCCATGGAATGTCATTCACACGCCGCCAGATTGCTTCCTTCACGAAACCTCCAATCGCTTCCCAGTCTTAATTTCAAATACCATGCAATGTCGTTCGCACACCGCCAGCTTGGTTCGTTCACGAAACCTCCAATCCTTAAATGTTCTTCGTCGTAACCCTCACCTTCACACTTCTAAGTTTGCAATAACTACTCTTTACTTCTAACAGGTCACCATACAGTACGCATAGATATTGTCATTAATGAGGAGATTTTCCATTCACACCCATTGAAGCAATGTTTGCGGGGGGTTATATTGTCCCCTCCATTTCTTCATTTCAAGCAGCATCTGGAGCCAGCCAACCTTTTGATAAACTACTACCAGCAGCTCCATAGCAGTTTTGTAGTGATACAGTGAACATCTTCCTCAAGAGCTTCCCGTGCAGAAGGATAGAAAAAGAATTGTAGGGGAGGCGGAGCAGCCTGAAATTTACCGTCAAAACATGGATCTTAACGTTGATCTGGAAAGCATGTTCTGCAACCTTGATCAGCCCGCACACGCAATTCAACATGCCTTCTCAATGGACATGGTTGGTACTGAAATTTTTGACGAAGATGAATCCTTCGTATTCCAAAGCGTTGTTTTTGAAATCGAATCAAAAAAATTAATCATTAAAAAAAGAGATGTAAAAAATAAGAAAATAAAACATCGTTCAGAACTTGACCTTGCCAATATGCACGCATCCAAAATATTTGAAATTCATAGGGCAACCAGAGATTCTCTTCATGATTCCGTTGGAGTCATTGAAGCCGAAAATGCCAGACTAAAGAACTGGATTAAGGAATTAGAGGAATCTTTTTTTCCTATTCCATTGCTTGGCAGTTCCTTGGAAATAGCCATGCTTGGGACTACGTGCACCCCTGCAACAAATCTAAAAGGGTCCTCCAGCTTCCTCGCATCCTGTAGAGGATATGTGGAGAAAAATATCAACAAAAGAATAGAACTAATTGCCAAGGCCTGGGAAACATCACAGAATATGGATTCCCTGGGGAGCAGGGCACATAACTTGCTCCTACTTCTGCAAATGGATTTAAAGAATGAAGAAAAATTTTATGTGCACTCGGTCATCCCTTTCGCCTTTCATGTCAAAAAAATGCCAGAGACAAGAAGAAGACAACATGATCTCCCTTCCAAAAAAAGGCTCACTTAATTAGAAGCATGCTGGAAACAGAAAGTGAAGAACTTGTACCTAATCGTGCAATCGTGTGAGCAAGCAATATCAAAGAAAGAAACATTATTCACAAAGCTCACCAAAATAGACTTAGCAGAAAAGAAAAACGGCTTCTAGGACCCCAGCTTAATCCTCAACTCACTGGCATTAACCAAGCAAGCTTTTGATCAACAAGTTGATAATTTGAAGACCTTTTCTTTAGAAAATTTTTACAGAATTGTTGAATATCATGAAGAAGAGGTGGACAACTGGCTAGTCGGGTATTCTCTACAGAATGGAGACATTCATGAAGGTCTGTGTAAACTTTCAATTGATCTAAGCGAATTAGAAAATGAATTTTTCAACATTCGAATCCGCAATGACATCAACATTGCCCCCTTGAGAAGCTATATTGAAGAGAACTTGAAGTGGATCAGCCACGAAATCCAACAAGAAAATGCATAAATCCTCTGTGTATCAATCCAGTTATTGAAGTGGGTTGCCCACAAAAAACAGCAAGGAAAGGCATCACCAACCAAACACAAAAATTACTTATATGTACCATCCCTGTAAGTGTATAGTGATAGTCCTTTCTTTATCAATCCAATTATTCTTTTTCTGAGTAGAAATCTATAGGCAAAAATTGATCTTCCCATTTCTATTTTTCAGGTATTACATTCTAGCATGTCCAACTTCTTTCCACACTCCTATTTCTTGTACATATCCCAGTCTATATGACAAACACATTTACATTTCCAGGGATATGTAACAAACTATTATTTTTTTCATATATTCCAAATAAAACTATTCTTTTGTCTCCTTATATATTTATGTCTTTCTGGATTTTTTATCTTCAGCGATGCTGAATGTGAAGTCATTCTGTTTATTTTATCTCTATTCTCTTTTTTTCTTTTTCAAAATAAAGTATGACATAAATCACTCACTCAAATTCGACATATCTTATTTCACACATATATATGTTTCTTTAAATTTCCAGGAATATGTAACACGTTTCATTTTTTCCAATTTTCAGCCCGCCAACTCGACAACCCGCGCTCCAAAAACTACCTAAGTATGTAATCTGGGCTTTGTCACACTATATAGAATGAGGGCTTCATACATGCTCTATAAAAGTACATATTTCGTATGTATAAAAGTAAATATCTACTTTAAAAAATTACGTTTTTGCTATGTACAATTTATGCTCTCCGGGAACCTATAGTTTGATACATTCCAATTTCTTGTATCCACGAGCCCCTGTTTTAAAGAAAAATAATTCGGGAATGTTGTTTATTTGGTCCTCCTGTCCACCACCATGTATAACAGACATTGGTACTATATTTTTTGTACATTTGTCCACCACCGTGTGTAAAACCTATGTAAAGAAAAGTAATTCTCGAATGTTAAATTTTTGGGACACGAGCCCCTTGAAATTCAAATAGTCCGCAGGTCCCATTATCAATTTGTACATCATGGAACTCTTGGTGCTATTTGAAGGTCATGAAACAACAGAAACCCGCTTTTCAGGTCCCCAGCCCGAGAACCCACGATCCAAAAACTGGCTAAGTATGGAATGAGGGTTTTGTCTATGCTCTAACTCGGGAAGGCTAGTTTTCCTCCTGCTTTTATGTGTTCCTAGATTTTTCATTTTTAGAATGGACTATGACATAAATCACTTACTTAAATTTTAGATATCAGATTTCACTTATATATATATGTGTGTGTGTGTGTGTGTGTGTGTGTGTTTCTTTAAGTTTTCAGCAATATGTAACATGTTTTATTATTTTTTATATAAATGTCGTAAAATCATGTTCACTACTTTCTTTCTACTCAAACGTAAAGACACTGTCATTTCTTGCATCTTTGCAACATGTCCTGCACAATGTTTGTCACAAAGGCCCTTAAAATTAAAACAGTTTGCAAGCCCGCTTCTCAATTTGTACACCGCGTATCTCTACCTGCTCTTTGTAGGACATGGAATGAGGGCTCCATCATTGTTCTATAAAATCTCATCCCCATACTTTATGAAAGTACATATTTCGTATCTATAAAAGTAAATGCCTACTTTAAAAAATTGTGTATTTGCTATGTATAGTCTATGCTCTGCAGGAACCTATAATTTCATAAATTTCAATTTCTTGTGTCGAAGAGCCCCTGTTTTAAAGAAAACTAATTCGGGAATGCTATTTATTTCGTCCTTCTGCCCACTACCCTATGTAATAGACACTGGTAATATACTTTTTTCCCTCTTTTCCACCAGTGTATGTAAAACCTATGTAAACAAAACTAATTCGCGAATGTTGAATTTTTGGGACACGAGCATCTTAAAATTCAAATACTCTGCTAGTTTGATTCTCAATTTGTATATCGCAGAACTGTTGGTGCTATTTGTAGGACACCGAAGAACAGAAGCGCATTTTTTCAGGTCCCCAGCTCGAGAACCCGCGATCCAAAAAATGCCTAAGTCAAGAAGCCTCTTTTTTAAAGAAAACTAATTCAGGAATCATATTTGTTTCATACTTTTCTCCACCAGCCTATGTAGCAGACGTCGGTACTATTTATTTATTTTTTACTCCGGCAGCATATGTAAAAAGGAAAACTAATTCAGGAATGCTAAACTTGTTCGACATGAGCGCCTTCAATTTCAAATAGTCCACAAGTCTGTTTGTCAATTTGTATATCGCAGAACTCTACGGACTATTTGTAGGCCATGGAACAACAGAAGCCCAATTTTCAGCCCGCCAGACCGAGAACCCGCCATTCAAAAATTCTAGTCCTCAAAGTAGCATGTCAATTTGTATATTGCGGAACTCTCGGTGGTATTTGTAGGCCACGGAACAACAGAAGCCCAATTTTCAGCCCGCAATCCCGACAACCCGCAATGAAGCTTCCGTGCATGCTCTATATATCTACTTCATCAAATTACATATTTGATTTTTGTAGGCCACAGAACAATAGAAGGCCAATTTTCAGCCCCCTAGCCTGAGAACCCACAATCCAAAATTTCAAATAGTCTGCAAGACCGCTTGTCAATTTGTATATCGTGGAACTCTCAGTGCTATTTGTAGGGCACAGAACAACATAAAACCAATTTTCAGCCCGAGAACCCGCAATTCAAAAATCAAAATAGTCCACAAAACTGCTTCTCAATTTGTATTTCGTAGAACTCTCAGTGTTATTTGTAGGCGACGAAACAACAGTAGCCCAATTTTCAACCCACCACCCCGACAACCCGGAATGAAGCTCTCGTGCCTTTGTTTTAAAGAAAACTAATTATGTATTGGTAGTCTTTTTATGCTTTTGTCCACGAACCTATGGGAGCACAATTTTCAGCCTGCCAGCCCGACAACCACAATGTCTACGTAATCAAATTACATATTTGGTATCTAGCAGCTCTTCTTTGTAACATATGTACGCCCTTAAATATCAAATAGTCCACAACTCCAATTGTCAAATTGTATGTCGCGGAACTTTGGGTGCAATTTGTAGGCCACGGAACAACAAAGCCTGAATTTCAACGCACCAGCACGTTACTACTATTTTTGTGTATTTTCTCCACGACCATATACAAATCATATCTAAAGAATAGTACTTCGTAAATGCTAAATTTTTTGGACACCATGCCCTTAAGATTCTAATAGTCCGCAACTCCGATTGTCAATTTGTAAATCGTGGAACTATCCCTGCTTTTTGTAGAGCACGAAAGAACAGAAACATCCTGAGAAACCGCCATCCAAAAGCTCGCTAACTATTGAATCAGGGATCCGCCTTGTAAAATTACATATTTTGTATGTATAAATTATGCTATTCAGGAACATTTCATTTCATAAATTTCGATTTCTATTGTGTGCACGAATGCTAATTTCTTTTGTTGTTTTTTGTCAAGAAACCTATGTAACCCACATTACCACTATTTTCCCTGGTTTTTTGCCCACGTACCCATGTACTTCATCTTCCTGCCCACGTGTTTGTACTACTTCGCATTTATTCCCTTTCATGTGGATGGGGTGCTAGTAGAGCACACGCGTCGAGCGGAGCAGCCAGGAGCGATACTGTGTGGCGTCGGTGATGTAACGACCATGTGCCACTCACTCCCAACTGCCTAAACACTTCAAGTTTATCTCACTCGAGGCATGGCATCATTACTCTCAGTGCACCCTTCTCTGCCTTTGCATCCTTTCGATGGACCAGCACCCTCGTTGCGCCTTTACTCTGTGCGTGCAACCATTTATGGAACCTCACCAGTTGCCCGACCTATTTCAATTGCTTCAGTGGGTCCAGATGGCTCATTCTTTCCTACTTTTTCTTCTCAGAGCTCGGCTTCCTGCCCAGCCTTTCCCTGATCTGCATTTGTCCTTCCCTGCTCTGTTCCTACAGCGTTTTCGCTCTCCCACTGTCCCGGAGATGCCCCAGCTACGAAGGAAGTCCAAAGGCCGACCAACCTACTAGCCAAACCGACCTCGCCCGGTCCTGCATCCCCCGCCTGCTCCCTCCCTATTATCCTCCTCCTCTTCGGCCACCTCGTCCTCCTCCCTGGCTCATTCGACTCAGATTCCTGCATCTCTCCCGCCCCTTCCTGCATCCCCTGCCAACAGAATGGAGTTGGACTACTCAGGGGCCTCATTGAACAACAACCCAGGACCTTTAGCCAATTCGGCATCTGTTTCACACCTAGGCCCTTTGGCCCCTCCCAACTCTCTGGCCACCCAGTCGCTTCAGGACCAGCTTCACAACACCCAATTTCAGATGGATGGTCTGGAAGCCAGTCAAAATTCGCGATGACAACCCCAATATCGAGCGGGTTCCAACTCTAACCTAGAATGTGAGTGGAAAACAGGCCTTGCACTGGTGCAGAGCCTAGTATTCGACCTACGTCGGGACATGGACGACCTTCGGTTCCACCTACAAACCCTGGACGGAAAATCCTCTCAACTCCTGCAGTTTCTTTCCGCGTTACAAGGTGCTCATCTCCTCGCACCAGAGGCAGCCCAATCAGCAACATCCCAAGCAGCAGCAACCTCGACACAAGTGTTGCCACTGAAAAATTTGGTCCACGCAGACGTAGACTGCAAGGACCAGAGGCTTCCATCATGCCCGGAGGACATCCAAAAGGAAGAGCAACTGCCATCAGAGACGGAGAACGCTATGCAAGTGGACCGCACACCAGTCCAGGAGGAGTCGTCCTCCCGGGGACACGACATTTTGCACCTTTTGCATGGCCCTGTCGCCGCACTACACCTGCCATCATGTCCTCCGGGCGTGATGGTTTCCACTGAAAAATTTGGTCCACGCAGACACAGACTGCAAGGACCAGAGGCTTCCATCACGCCCGGAGGACATCCAAAAGGAAGAGCACCTGCCATCAGAGATGGAGAACGCTATGCAAGTGGACCGCACACCAGTCCGGGAGGAGTCGTCCTCCCGGGGACACGACATTTCGTGCCTTTTGCATGGCCGCGTCGCTGCACTACAACCCATACCGGTGATCTCTGTCGTTTTTTCATGTGCATGTCGACCTTTCATGCATTTGTCCATGGTTATTATAATTAGGCTATCTACACTTTCCACAGTTCAAGCGCCCACCCTTACGGGCCAGAATTTTGAACTCTTTTTGCATCAGTGACAATCTACACTTAAGTTATGAAGCGGTTTGGCTGGCTGAGCTAGTTTTCCCTTATGGAAGCTCAGTATTTACAGCTTGAAACCATGGAAATTCTTTGTACTCCTTCATTTTGACAAACTTTTATGCAATCTTACTTATTAAAAAAAATATTGAATAAAATTTAAAAAATTGCTTATACTATTCATTAACTAAGACATGTTATAGAATTATATAAATTACTTTAAATCTCCATACATTGTTATAATATTCTATAAATTGCTCTGTGTCATCTATATCACGGAATTGTTCACTGCAAAATGTATATGACGGAAGTCTTTGGTGCAAAATGTATATCACGTAACACACTGGACATGAAAATTCTGAACCCGGGACTCCGCCAACCCACAACTCTGTAATTGTTCAGTACAAAATGTATGAAGTTTTATAGCATTATACAAATTACTATAAATCTTCGTACAATGTTATAATATTCTATAAATTATTGTCTCATGTATATGACGGAATTGTTGGGTGCAAAATTCCTATTGTATGCTAATTTTTTGGTCTTCAACGACATTGATGTTTTAAATGTTGGTGTAATTTCCAGAGATATGTAACAGACATTATTTATTTTATAATAAGTTTGTATAGTTCGCAAGCCCGTTTGTCAATATGTATAGGGCATGGAACAACAGAGGCCCATTTTTGAAACCGAGAACCCGCGATCCAAAAACTGGCTAAGTATGGAATGACCGCTTCGTCCATGCTCTATAAAACGTGTGCAAAGAAAACCAATTCGGCAATGATATATCTTTTTTGGCCAAGAAAAGCCTTAGTTTTAAAGCAAAATAGTTCGACAATGCTAATTTTTCGGTGTTTTTCTCCACGAACCTATGTAACAGGCCTTATTATTATTCTATTGTATAACTGACATTATTAATTTCTGATAAATTTCTATAGTCCGCCACTCTGCCTGTCATTTTGTATATCGCAAAACTGTCGGTGCTATTTGTAGGCCACAGAACATAAGAGCCCAACTTTGAACCCGCCACCCCGAGAACCTACGATCCAAAAACTAGCTAAGTATGGAATGACCCCTCCATCCATGCTCTGTAAAACATGTGCAAAGAAAACCAATTCGGCAATGCTATATCTTTTTTGTCCAACAAAATCCTTAGTTTTAAAGCAAAATAGTTCGACAATGCTAATTTTTTGGTGTTTTTCTCCACGAACCTATGTAACAGACCTTATTACTATTCTATTGTATAACTGACATTATTAATTTCTGATAAATTTGTATATTCTACCACTCCGCCTGTCATTTTGTATATCGTGGAACTGTCGGTGCTATTTGTAGGCCACAGAACATAAGAGGCCCAACTTCGAACCCGCCACCCCGAGAACCCGCTATCCAAAAATTGGCTAAGTATGCAATGACAGCTCCGTGCATGCTCTATAAAATCTCATCCCCATACTTTATAAAAGTACAAATTTTGTATGTATAAATCTAAATATATACTTTATACAAGTACATATTTCATATGTATAAAAGTACATATTTCATATGTATAAAACTATATATTTACTTTACTATGTTCTGCATGCAAACCACATCTACTTCAACTTTCTGCCCACATGTCTCTACTACCTCACATTTACTCCCATCCCAACCTCGCAGGGACTCCACTGCCATGCAACACTTGTTTTAGAAGCTGTCAATTTTGTAATACTAAAGTAAAGGATAAAAAACATTTTTTTTATATAATTTCAATTTCAAAATATTTGTAGTACTAATAACCTTCCTATTATATTAGCTCATCAAAACTAAAAGATTTAGAAAAGTAAAACAATTATTTCCTTGTCTTTTTTTAATTGGATGAACCAAAACTTAATGAACAATTATTTATTTTTACTTTTTCATATTTATAGAGGACATTCTTGTATTGGGAAGGTGGTAAAACCTATAATAATGTAGTTGTCAAGTGGCAGTGAGGACAATCATTATTTATTGTTATCTATGAATGTGGGTTGATTCATTATCGTTATCATTTTATTATTCTTTATTAATAATGTTATTCAACATCTTTATTGTTGATCTCAAAAAATTATATGTTTGAGAAAATATAGTAATTTTCATTATTTTTCACAACAAAAACAACAATACAATGCTCTTAACCTTTGGTGATCTTTGCATCTAGAGTAGTGGGGTGATCTACAGCGCAATATGGGGGAGATGTTGAGGCATTAGCACTATATTAGATAAGACCACATTAAAAAAAATAACAATAATAAAAATAAAGTCTACTCAATTAAAAGAAAAGATAGCAAAAATAAAAATAAAGTAGGCTCAACAAAAAAAACAATTACACACACCATGTAAAACTTTACATGGAATTAAATAAAAATTACACCTTAAGAAATTAGATTCCTCTGGGTACTTAATAGATCTAGGTTTAAGATGAATCTACGTTGATATAAATGCAAACGAGTTTTCTTTTATCACACATTTTACTAATCATTTGTTATGTATCATGTTCAAGGTTTTAATATTCCAAGAATGAACCAAATCATCCCGATGATCTTATATGCTTGATCATGTATTCATTTTTGACACATTTTAGTTTGGGTTCATTCCGAATTTAGAAATTCAAGTTTATTGGTAAGTCGGGTCTAAGTCCATATTAATTCCAAGTTCATCTCAACCAAATCATCCTAATGATCTTCTATGCTTTATCATGTATTCATCATTGACACATTTTAGTTTGGCTTCATTTCAAGTTTAGAAGATCAAATTTATTTGTAAATCAGGTAGGTCCATATTAATTCCTAATTCATGTTAGTACGGGCTCCATTGGAATACTCTTTGATATAATATCTAAATACTTTAACGTTTTATGTTGGAGTGTGAAAAGTGAATATGTGAGGGGTTGAGTGTCTCTCACTCTTGCTCCATTGCAAATCATCTCATGGGAATCACCTACCTTTGAAGAAGCCTATATTCATCTCCATATTAATCTCCATGTGGCATCATAAGAGATGTTGAGTGCCTTATACTCCAACTTTCACTATCTCACCTCCAAAGAGAATCCCACGAAATGATCCTCACTTTTCCCTAGGGCTCATGATGCTTATCATCTTCCTTCCCATCTCGTCCCATCATGGGGTCACCATCGTCTTGTCCCATTCTTCGTCAATGGCTCGTTTTTTTTTGTCTCCACTTTTCTTCTTACCTTTTTTTGTCTCCACTTTTCTTCTAACCTTTTTTTGTAGTTAGCATTTGGCACACATTCCATGTTTCAATGAACTCGCCCACTCTACCTCACACCCCAATCTTCCTCTACCCCTTACCTCTAGGTCATATGAGATAAGTTTTCAAAGAGGATAGCGTGAGCACTCGGTGTGAGCAATCTCCTTGTGAGCGCATGCATGATTCATCATTCGGTTAAGGGGTCAAAGGCCATGTTATGACCAAATTTTCTTGATGTCATTTGAATTTCATTTTGTGAAAATATTTATTTAACCTTGTTCAAATATATTTATGGGTTGTCTTCTTTTTTTTCTATTGAGTGATCTAAAACTCATTGAAAATATGTTTGAGGCACGAAGGATCGATTATTTGTACTTTCATTTTTCAATTATTAATATGCACATTTCAATTTGGTGTTTAAAATTGAACATAATGCCTATTCATTATATCAACGCTTGACTTCAGAATTCACTTTGGTGATTTAAATTTGGTTTAACTTTTATTTTGGAATTTACTTTTGAGTATTTAGTTTAGTGTTATTTTAACTTTTCAATTTTTAGAGTAGTACACTTATAATTTTGTTATAGCCAAGGGGGCATAGTTAAGAAATTAATATTTCAATTTCCAGAATGTTAATTTAAAAAAAAAAAACTTCAAAAAGGAAGGCACCTAGAAATATCAATGTTATGTCTGATTTTAAGTAAGGTTATTTTCACCTAAATGGTTTAGACATAAAATATATTATTATGTATCCTCCATAAAATCCATATTTCTCTAAACAACTCATGTAATTATATTGCCACCTTTTGTTTAACACTCGAGGTTGATGTTCTTTTTTGTGGGATTTAAAGGTGCTTGTGCCTACTCAAGATGACATTTAAAATGATATGGTTCAGCCTTTTGTGTGTTTGGTTAATGAAAATTTAAAACAATAATTCACAACTCTTAATATACCTAAAACTCTTGTTGTCCAAATAATGATGCCAAATTAAAATGTTATATCAAACTTGCATTATTCATATTGAAATACATTTAATACATATTTTATAAAATGTTGATTTAGCAACATTACATTTCAACATAACAATAAAACCCTAAAACTGAAATCCTTACGTAAACTAACATAAAAGTACCACATATACCACACATAATTACGTATACAATACATAATTACTTATTTATAATTCACAAATCTTCACAACCTTTTGTCCCAAATCTATCTCCTTTAGTACTTGTTTTCCTTTTGTTGTACATCCATTTCTTTTGTCACACATTGTATGCATAACCTCTTCTTTGCACATTTTCAATGTTAGTGCCAACTTTTTAGTACTTGTTTTCCTTTTGTTGTACATGCATTTCTTTTGTCTCACATTGTATGCATAACCTCTTCTTTGCATATTTTCAATGTTAGTGCCAACTTTTGATTGCACATATATTACACAATTTTCATCACTGATAGATACTTCCATGTTTTTTCGTTTTGCTCCTCTTCACTTTCCATTAAAATTAGTATTTTATTTTCTTCTTCACACCTTTTATATATTTATGTTTTCTTTCTTTCATTCATTTCCTAGTTCACAATCTTTATGTTCTTTGATTAGTTTGTTTTAACTTTCTTTTCATTGTGTGTCACCGGTTACATGCATATTTCCCCTTCTCATAATGTGCATACTTCATTGATTTTACAATATCATGTAGAATTGCACCATAAAGTCGTATTAGGAATGATTGCATTTAAATGCGTTGGAATATTTCACAATCATAGGAACTTATAATTGGTTTGAATCGTCTTATACTGTCTACCATATCCACATCTATGCTATTTGGTTCCACATGGAAAATCTCTTCCAATGACCCATTAACAAATTTATTGGATAATTTTCCATTCACATCTCAACCTTAAAGGAAGAGGGTTATGTGGGAGGTTATATTAGGAAATAAGATCAACAATAAAGGAAATGTTATGATGGATATGAATCATATACAAAATGATACCAACTAACTAATCACACAAAGTGGCATCTATTTTGGGTGTAGTATAGGAGGCAACAAGTTTGACTTTAGATTGGAAGGGGGATGGGGTTGGTTTACAATCTTCCATGTGAAAGTGGTGAAAAAGATCACATCCATACTTAGACTGGAAAAATTAAATTCCTTCCTTTGTTTTCTTTGACTTGGAGGCCATAAAAATAATGCAAATGTCATAAGTTTGTTATTTCAAATTTCTTCTTAATGCTAGATTTCACATGGGTTAAAATATTGCACTCACTACTAGTGTGTAAAAGGTCATCAACATAAAGAACAAGTATTATGAGATGGTTACTTACTTTCTTGGAATACGATGATGATGATGATGATGATTAACATCCACAAAGACCAAATTGGTCTATCAGACCTTAAGAGGGTAAGTGATTATTTGTGATTCTTTAGAATTTTGTTTATGTGGTCAAAAAGAATTAAGAGAAGCTTTCCAAGATCACAATAGTTTTGTTGAGTTAAGAGGTTAGGAAGGTTGGTAGTGTGACAAATATTTTGAAAATGAGATATAATTTGGGTATAGGTTGAACAATCTAAGAGAAAGTGTTTTTCATCTTCAACCTTCTTAGTGTCACAAAGGTGACACACTCTTTCATCCCATGGGGTTTTAGGAATTGACCAATGCCCAGTTTCATTATGGAGCTCGTGAGAATTTGTTCTTATCTTAGCAATGCTTATTTTTTTCTTTACACTTTTCAAAACAGATAGATAATTTTGATCTTCTAGATTGTGGTTGATTACATCCTTATAATACCTTAATTTTCTTTTTTCCTCTAACTCTTTATCACACCACATTTTCTCAAATTTTGATTTCATGATATTTTTAATAGTATCTTTATTCTGCAAAATGGTGTCTTCCATGATTCCCCAATAGTTTATCCAAGACCGGGCATCTTTATGCCATCCTCACTTGAGTCGATGGTGGTTACGACTCGATTTTGAAGCAATTTTAGGAAGCCTCTTGTCTTCCATGTTTTTTAACTTGTTCTTATACATTATGTATATATTCATAGTCATGATCTCAATGGGGGAGAGGCTTGTTTCTAAAAGGAGGATGGGATAAGGCATATTTCCTTTAATTTTGAGATTATAGGTTATAAAATTCTTTTGAATTTTCTTTATCTTTCTCCAAGATTCACGAGAGATACTACAGCCCCAAACTTCACATCCGTAAAGAATAGCAGGTGTAACAAGAGTCTCAAAGAGGAGTTTCTTCTTATCCCAACTCCAAAGATCAATTGATTTACAATTGTTTTCAAGCCCATAATAAGCTTTCCATCCCCCAATAATCCTTTTCTCAATGCTATAATTCCAGTTGAGCTTATGGTGAATATCAATTCCAATATATTTGTATGAAGTCACTTCCTCCAAGTTGTTGTTGTCATATACGAAGGTATCATAAGTTGTTGGGGATAAGTTGGTTTCAAGAAGAAAGTTATCTATCTTAGCATACCAAGCCAAAGGAGCTTACCTAAGGAAGTAGAGAGATTTCTTAAGGTGGTAGACAAGGTTGGAGTCATTATGAATATAGTCAGGAGATTGTTCCATGTTAATTTCTTCTTACAAATCCCCATGCAAGAAGGCATATTTAACATCTATTTTGTAAGGTGACTCTTGGTGAGTCATAGATAAATACATTGAGGTGACTCCTGGTTTCATCTTCCAAGAGGTCTGATGACTCTTGACATTCACCTATGACATTTCATATTTCCCTAAATTAATATTTACAACTATTTTATAGTGTTACCATAATCCCAAGGATTAGGTATCTAACATTCCCCCCTTTAATCTGAAGGGATGTTTGTAAGTCCAAACATATTTCTGAAATTTTCAAACTTTTCTCTTCCAAGCACTTTGGTGAAGATGTCTGCAATTTGCTCTCTTGTGGAACAATGTATTAGCTCAATGATCTTGGCCTCTACATGATGTCGAATAAGATGGTACTTCATGTTTATGTGCTTGGTTCGATCGTGGAATCTAGGATTCTTGGCCAACTTGATTGCATAAGTGTTAGCAATCAAAAGTGGAGTAGCATTCACCTATTTCTCCTGCAAATCGTCTAGTATCTTCCTGACCCACACAATCTCATTTATCGCCTCTACAACAACCACATATTATTCCTCTGTAGTGGAATCTGCTGGAACAAATTGTTTGCATGTGTTGGCACAGGGGCAGACCCAAGGTTCAACGCTACAACAGCGCACCAACAAAACCCTAACTACCGACCCTTTTGGCAACACCTGTGAAGCAGATGAAGTCTCGCCCGAGGTAGTGGCAGGGGTAGTTACAAGACTCAAGTGTCTGCAACCTTAGCTGGGACACAGATCTGTGATTACAACACTTAGAAATCACCTAGCATAGATTATTCATGAATATTCAACCCTTATGATACTTCGCAGATAGCACAGAGCATCACAATATGTATTTAGATCTAAGATAATTCATCACTTAGCCACAACAAGATATATTAGATTCGGCAGATCAAGCACTAAGCATCTTACATACCATATCTAACATTCATTCATATCTCAGAAGAACAAAGCATAAATAGATCTATCTAAACACATCAAAGCACTTAGCAAAGGAAGAGACAAACACATCAGGTCGAGGCACAGAGCACAACACACAGATTTATCATGGTTCACCCCCACCCTGGTGCTACATCCACAAAGTCTTCATCTTTATTAGCTTCAGTTAATCAGGTTACAACACAGAGCCATCCAAATCCCCCTTCGCATAGGACAGAAGATCTGCGCAACTCACTAGATCCTTCTTCCTTGCACTAAAAGCATAGAGCCTTCTACAATATCCTTCACTTAGTCTCTTACATTATGCACAAAGCATTTACAATCATTACCAGCACTTAGCACAACTCGCAACTCTTCAATCACATAGATCACATTCTACTACTCTTCTCCCCCCCCTTTTTCACTTACTTCACCTATACATCTATTTATACATACAACAGTGGGCCTAAGCGTGGGTAAACCCACGGGCCGACATCCCTTTCCCATTAAATTATCCCCAAAAACCCAAAAAGGACCCAAAAAGAGGTCTAGATTCCACGATTTTCGCTTCGCGTTGTGCTACATCTTTGACAAGCTGTCGAAGTCCCAAAAACAGTCAAATATGACCAAGTGTTCCTCAAAACTTGGTCAGGGCCAACAGGCCCCCAACACTCACCTGTGACTCATCCCGAGTCACTCAGGTCTGGGTAACTTTACCTCAAAGGTCTCGAGCTTGGATCAAGCTGCTTCGACTTGTCTCTGTGCTACTGCTTCTTGCTCAGCGAATTCCTGAACAACCACTTCGTTGATAGGTCCTTCCAATTGCTGCTTGACTGTAACAACTACTTGTTCTAGTAGTGTTCCTTGGCCTTCAATTTCTTCAAATAGTAGGTAGGCCGCCTCCTGGCTCGGCTAGAGTTTCTGGGTGACTTTCATCACTCTGTTCTGCGTGGTAAGAATGAGTTGTTGGGCAGTGCGTTGTTCCTAGAATCTCTTCATCCTCTCGATGGGTGACAGGATCTTGAGTTGTGCCTGTATTGTATCTGCGTGTTTCTTTGCTTCCTGGAGTTGGGACTCCAGTTTCTTCAACTCTGGGTATTCAAATAATTGTTCATATATATGCGCGCTTCTGCTATTTAGTTGTTTACATTCTACAGCAAGTGTTTTAATCCTCTCGAATACGCTCTGAGAATTCAATTATCGTTGGTTGCGCACTTCTTGTGGAGTCTGTGGTATGGTCTGAAGCACTAATTCCATGACCCTTTGTTGAAGTTGCTGAATAACTTCAACCAACTTCATCACTTGGTCCTCTATGGGCTCTTCGACCTTCTGCTCTAAGCCGGTCACAGAGAGAAATTCTCTGTTGACTGCTTCTTCAATTCCTATCTACTTTGCGAGCAGCTTCTCTTTCTCTTTTTGGATCTTCGCTCTGTCTTCTTCAAATTTTTCTTGGAGAGCATTCTTCTCTTGTTGCGCGGCTTGGCGTTGTTCAACAATTTCCTCCTGTGCTTTCTTTAGGGCCTGGGTGGCCTGTGCTTTTTATTCTTGAGCATGTCGAAGGCGTACTTCGACTGTATCAACAATCTTGCGGAGCTGAACTGATTCATCTCCCACTTCTGTTGTTCCTTCTGGCAGAGGTGCAGTAGAGATTGTTCGGCTAGACTGGAGTGCTTGTTGTACTCCTTGGAGCGCGATCTCAATTTGGCTATACATTTGTTCCTGCTTCGCCTCCTGCTTCTCTATGATTTCCTTTGAAGCATCATTGACCATTGCAATAATGAAATCAAAGTCATCCAATGTGAGGGCAGTTCGCATCTTGGTTACAGGGGTTCTTGGTTTCTTTCTAGAGGAATATTTTAGAGGTGAGACCTTCCTTTTCTTCGATGAGTCTTCTTCGTCCCTAGATGGTGGTACTTTGACTTTATGTTGTTCAGTTTCTATACCTTCTTCGTCATCACCTTCTTCATCTGGTGTAATGGAAGCCGTCCTTAAAGATAGGTTGTCAACATCCTGGACTTCTTTAGTCTTCTTCGTCATCTTTGCTTTCTTTGTCTTACTGGGCCCAGGTGTATCCTTCACATTTCTGGGGTTGTCGATGTCAGACATTTCTGCGGGGTCTGCTGAAAGAAGGAGGTTCGCCGACCATTCCTTGGTGATCTCTTTCAGGTCTTCTTCTGTCAGCTTATAATAGGATTGAAGTTGTTCATGGTGTTCATCAGCGCGTGGGGTTAGGTATATATAGTGGCATTCTGCGCTGAACTTTATCAGAGGTCGGAATCTCTGTAAAGTGTTCGGGGTTATGAGAGGTTCACTCCTTATGGTTGCTTTCAATTGGTTATAGTACGTGTGGAAAACGGAATTCGATTTCCATTGCTTGCTCATGTCGTTCGAGTACCATAATGTACTAAACTTCGCGGCTAGTGGCTCAAAGGGGTCAAGGTCCGGGAAGGTTGCGCCTTCCGGTAGCTCCCATGCAAAAAAAGTGACTAATATCAAGAGCCAGCTAAAATGGAATTCATGCCCCTGATCCTGGGCTTCTCTGCAGTCAATCTCCAGTTGATTCACTAGGTACTTCACCCAGTTCATCTGTAGTCCCTTTGCACACTTTCCTGCGAGGTCAACTACAAAGCCAGATACTTATGTTGGTCGATTCTTGCATACCAACTTCCCTGTGATCAGTTGGCATGCAAGGCGCACTACGCCACTTTCAATAGAAGCTACCTTGTAGCCTCTCGCACCTTTCTCAACATCGCCATAGGCTTCTTTGATCTTCTGCGCAAGAGCGCGGTCTGCGGTCTTTCCAGGATAGTACTCATGGGGATTAGGGCCCTGCATTCTAAGCCCAGTGATCCTATTGATCAGCATTGGATCAACAGTTATGCAACATTCTAACCAGAGGTATCCTCCGTGGTAACTTGCTAGCAGCAATTTTACACAAGCATTCACCTCCGGGTGTCTGCCGAAGTGCGGTATTTTCATAACGTTGAGCAAAGTAGACTACGCAAGGTTCATCATCCATTGTTGAGGGATGAGCTTCGAATTCTTGACCTTAGTTCTCTTCAAGTACTTATACGGGGTGAGCTTGATGTAAACTTTACAGTCCCCCAGGTTGAAGTCGCAAAACTTCAACGGTGTAACCTTGTCTTGATCTACACGGTAGGTGCGTACTCCTTTCGGTAGATATGCAGTGACTAGGGTGTATTCAAAGTCTCTAGGGACACTGTCCCTGTTAATCTCACCGCTCAGAGGGGGTATGTAAGCTGGTAGGATGGATGGCACTAACTTCGTGTTGGTTATGTCGTCCTTATGCTTAGTTCTTCTCTCTGCACTGGCTCGATATGTTCCTGCTCGAGCAGTCGACGGGGAGGTTTGCACTCCTCTCGTTGATGATGCTTGGACTCCGATGGACATTCTTCTTTCTGACATGACTCTCTCAGTCATTAAATCAAGAAGGACCTCTGTGACGAATTCCTCAAGTGCGATGAGCGGGTCGGACATACGCACTCGGGAAAGATAATTGGGGTCACGATGATCTCAAAATACTGCACTAGGATGAAGACCTATATTATATTCGGAAGATCAAGCACTAAGCATATTACATACCAAATCTAACATTCATTCATATCTCAGAAGCACAAAGCATAAATAGATCTATCTAAACACATCAAAGCACTTAGCAAAGGAAGAGACAAACACATCAGGTCGAGGCACAAAGAACAACACAAAGATTTACCGTGGTTCACCCCCACCCTGGGGATACGTCCACAAAGTCTTCTTCTTTATTAGCTTCAGTTAATCAGGTTACAGCACAGAGCCATCCAAATCCCTCTTCGCATAGGATAGAAGATCTGCACAGCTCGCTAGATCCTTCTTCCTTGCACTAAAAGCACAGAGCCTTCTACAATATCCTTCACTTAGTCTCTTACAGTATGCAAAAAGCATTTGCAATCATTACCAACACTTAGCACAACTCGCAACTCTTCGATCACATAGATCGCACTCGACTACTCTTCTTCCCCCCCCCCTTTTCACTTACTTCACCTATCCATCTATTTATACATATAACAGTGGGCCTAAGCGTGGGTAAACCCATGGGCCGACATGCCTTTCCCATTACATTATCCCAAAAAACCCAAAAAGGACCCAAAAAGGGGTCTAGCTTCCACGATTTCCGTTTCATGTTGCGCTCCATCTTTGACAAGCTATCGAAGTCCCAAAAACGGTCAAATATGACCAAGTGTTCCTCAAAACTTGGTCAGGGCCAATAGCATGATCTCGGAGAGATAGCCACATATCCAAGACTCATGAGATATCCCAAAGTAGACACGTCATTCTCCTTATCCCCATTAAAGTCTGAATATATATGTCCAACTAGTTTGAAGTCATCCACCTGTTGACATGGTCTATGTGACCTTAATCAACAGCATGGATTACCCCCTCTAAGAAGTCCCAATTAGACCTCACATTGTTTGGAATAGGGAACCCATTGTTAGGATATTTAGACACTTAGGAGTTAGTTAAGATCTACTTGGTCTAATATGTCGTTAGGTAAAAGTGTGTTTCTTTAGTATGCATTAGTATGCATTTGTAGTTAGGAAATCCGACGGTCACGATATGTTCCC
>ML777982.1:407035-444734 GCA_009831015.1 Picea engelmannii
ACCGACAATGGTTTCTAAACTAAAGAGTGAAATGAAACTAATTTAAGATGCATGTGTCTAGACGAATCTAAAAGTAATCAAAAAGTGAACACATAACCATATGTGTTTCTGTTAATGACCTGGGAAATAGTTCACACGGAGCAGAGACAAGAATATGAGTAAATAACTACAAATCCATAATAGTCTAGCATTGAAATAATCATTTACAGTCCTACGTTCACAGATTCGGACAATTATTACCCAAAGAACATAAATAAGAATGCATAAAACACACATAAAAATAGTCTATAATGTGAAATACATTCTTACACAACCTCGGTGTTGAGAAAAACGTAGAAGAATAGTCCACAACAAGTGCAACACAAGAATCATAGTTCTCCATAAAATAGTTTGGCCAAACATGCTTCTTCTCATTAAAGTTTCTGTAGTAGTACATGAAATCTTCAAGAGCCAAAAATCTCTTAATTCGAGTACAATCCCCTGATTTATTGAAATTCACCTTGATTTTTGGCCTTCCACCTTCCTGACTCTTGACCCTCTATTTGCAAACTTTTGTCCTCATCCTCTATGGAATGATGAGGGAATAATGATAGCAGAAATGTTCATAATTTAATATATCATACATCATGTACATTCACATTTCAAATTTGTCTTTTAGTGTTGATGGGTCATCATGGGTTTTGGGCCTAATTCACCTCATACCATGTGTTGAATAATCTAGACACTATGGGGGCTTGGCTACCACGGGGACGATACTTCGTCTTCTACCATTTGAGCTTGATTCTCTTTTCTAATTGTTGCTCGTGTGCGGGTATGTCATTCTTTATTTTAGGTCACTTTCACAAAGATGTTGTTGGATCATCATTGTCTTGATGTATAACATCTTTATCTTTGTAGTTTTCTTCTTTTACCATTATGTATTCCTCATCATGTGTATGATCTTCTTCCAGCACTGGTCCATGGGTGTCATACATCACAAAATAGATGAGTTGTCAGTATAAAACCCCAAAATATACTTTAAAGATGTGAATTTAGGCATATGGAATTCAAATGGGAATTGAGTGAAAGGTTCATATATACTTCCCTGATTTTAATATTTGGTTCATTTGATAACGAGTTTGCAAAAATCCTCATTGAAATGATGTGTTATCAAATTCTTAGGCTATTGATAGTATGCCAATATTAAATCTTGAAAATATGTGACAAATGATTAGGAATATCCTGTAACCTATAACTAGGAAGTTCTAGAGCTCAATGATACATTTCCAATGGTATAAGGAGCACGTGAAAAGGAGCTTGGAGTCAAAATTTAATATGGAAAAACTAAGATCATGATTTAGGTCTTGCTCGGTGCACTGGGTTTCACTTTCAGCCCATGTCTGAGGTAGAATTCCCTGAGTTTCTCAACACACTTACCAATGCATATACTCCCTTCCATTTGTATTAAACTATTAAAACCAACTTTTATCCCTTTTACGAATCTCCTTTAACATGGAATCGTGTGTTGGTCACTTGGATGGATAAGATTGTGAAGAGGCTCAATATGTCGGTGGATGACCAGGATCTGAGATTATGGTATATGGTCGATACATCGGCAGGTGGGGACAATCTAGGATTGTGGTGTATGGCCAATATGTAAAATATTTCATAATAAGTTTGATACATAAAATATTTAGTGACATAGCCGATACATAAAAGATTTAATATCATGGTCAATAAATAATGGACAATTATTGCAGAGGATTATTATTATTATTATTATTATTAAATAATGGTTCTGTGTTCGAGTGGTTTATGGACCCCCTCCACCTCACCCTTTCTCTCTTGTATGAATATGTATGCCTTATGCCCCCCACCTCATCACTTGACTGCATCTTCACTTGAGCCCTTCTAACACATTACCTCTCTCATACATTACCTTAGAACCATTTCCAAGGTTCGACTTCAACCTTTTGTTGGTGGTAGGGTGTTATTCCAACATTGATATATCGGGCGCTTGGACGGATTCGAATGCTTGTAGTGGGTCGGTGTATCGATGAGTGAGACAAATATCTATTGTAGAGTGTGGTTGATATATCGGCGGGTTAAGGAAATTATGGATCATGGAGTGTGGTTGTGGTGTTGGAGGTTAAACGATATGGTCAAGTGGCCAATGCATAAACTATTGTGAGGTGGTATATTATATTGCTTAAGGTAAATAATGGTTAGAGGGGGTTCAAATGGGCTATGGGCCCCCCTCCACCTCATCATTTTTTGTCTCACGTACCTGCAATGTGTATCATTCATTAAACGACCCTTTGATTTGTTAAATTCCTTTTTTATTTAAACCTTGTCTTTTAAAGAAAAGTTTTATTTAAATTTATTTATTTATTTTAAAATCCAATATTGTGTAGTGGTGTTCAGGTTAAAGAAGTTGACCGGTGTTTAATGTTGTTAAAGGAGGGATTTTGACGCATCCTATCCTAACTTCAAAGGTCCATAATTCGTTCATACAATGTCTGATTGAGATGTTGTTTTTTGTGATGTAGAGAGTGCAAGGAGAGGTTTGTAGTGAAAGAACTTACCTATTCATTCGATCACTTTAACGGTATCACAATTAATGAGGTTTGCTTGACAGGAAAAATTTGATGATCGTTTTGGCACTTCTGCACCCCGGATTTTGATTCTATCAATGGCTTTGAATTCGTAATCCCATAAAACATATAGTTGGCCTATTTTGGGGGTGAAAAATCCACTTTGATCAGTACCCAAAATTGCGAGAAAGGGCATCTTTTAATAAAATTTTGGGCCTCGTTCTTGCTATTGCTTCACATGAATTCAATTATGTCAATTCCTGTGACATTTTTTTTATATAGGCTCTCAATATATCCCTTGGAACTAAGTTCATATGTTAGTAGCTAAGAGATATTATCCCATGAAAAAAAACAATTTTCATTTGAAGTACCTGATACTAAGTATGTGACAGAAGTACCAATTCTTTTCTGAGATGCAATTCAGAGCCAACCTATGTCTTGTAGACACTACAATCAACCCACATAATGATAAATGGCACTTTCATGGTCAGGGTTAGTCATAGAATCAAGAGGCACAAAACATACATGCAGATATATTAAGTGCAATAAAGACGGATTGTGACACAAACAAACTTGACAATACTATTTCCAGACCAAATATTGAATGCAACATGATTTAACTCAAAATCAACAAAAAATCAAGCATTAGTCATCCATTCAAAAATGGAATGCTCAATAATTAAAAATCGAGAGAACCTGGCTAATGATCGCAGTTACCAAAAGATCTAAGTTATAAAATTTTAGGAGGGGGCCCAAGCCCACTAGCTTGGGGAAGGTGTTGAGGCCTCAACATAACCTTAGAGTATTTGATCCCAAAGTATGGAGTTCCCTTCAATTACTTTAGAACTCTCTTTGCAACACACCAATGTCCTTCACAAGGTTTTTGCATGAACCTAGAGAGGATCCCAAATGAAATGTTTGGTTTGGTGGTAGTAAGGTAGATAAGACTCCCCACAAGCTATATATATTTAGTTGCATCCTCAAATTCATTCCCTTCTTTTGATGTTAGATTCAAATTGTGTTCAATTGGAGTAGAGAGAGTCTTGCAATCAACCATGCCAAATTTGTTCAATAGTTCTCCAATGTACCTCTTTTGGGAGATGAATACATGCTTTGGATTCTGAGTTAATACAATACCCAAGTAGTAGTGAATATATCCCATGCCAGACATCTCAAAACCATTCTTTAATTTTTTTATTTATGGATGCAATATATGCTTCATTGTTTCATGTTATCAAAAGATCATCTATGTACACCACAAGATATACAACAATTTTTCCAACTTTCTTGACAAACAAAGTTGCATCATAAAGATTAAAATGCTTGAAATTGATCTTCAAAAGATGTTCAGTTAACTTTTCATGCCATGTGCTAGGTGCTTTCTTTAGGACATATAAATACTTGATGAGCTTGCATACCTTATGTTCTCAACCTTTCACAACAAATCCTTATGGTTGATACATGTAGACATTCTCTTTCAAGTCTCCATTCAATAAGGTTGTCTTCACATCCACGTGATGAATCTTCCACCTATTATATGCATTCAAAGCCAAAAATGGATGAATGGTATCCCATTTTGTTGTGGGGGAAAAAGTATCCTTATAGTCCCGTTGACCAAAATTTGGTCATCTATATTTTCCCTCTCTTGGAATAATAAAAAACAATGATATCAGAAGGTGAAAAAAATTGAACTATTATATGTTCATTGCATAGCCATTGGTATCAGATTTTCCATGCATTTCGCGGAATCAAAATCCGAGTCTCCATGAACAAGATACGCATAATTTTTTCCAGAAGTCCAATGGAGGTATTACAAGAAGAAATATGAAAAATGTTCTAAGTGACATGTTCTCTCCTCCCCTCTCCCTTCACCTCTACTCATTCTCTCATTTTGTACTTAGTCATTTTTCCCATTGTCTTGTTACTTTCATTTTCCCATTACCATTTTCCACATTTCACGTAATTCCTTTATTTCCCATATATTTCTTTTCATTTTTCATATTTTCCATATTTTATATACTTTCTAGACTTAGTCTTATTTACTATGGCTTACCGTGGATTCGCGGGTTGGTGATATTTCTTAAGAGTATGTTTTATCTCCGCTACAGTCACAATGCACTTTGACTTCCGCCACCTTCATAATGCACACAACTCTTTTAACTACTCCTTACTATGTAACTCTTCCAACACTTAGCCAAATCTATGAGTTACCCCAAGTTCACGGGTCCGTGGGTTGGTGATATGATATGTATTTCATATATTAGGTGCATTCTCCTCTCCTCTCCTCTCCACTTTAGTTAACACTTAGAATTTTTCACACTTATTTCTTACTATGTCTTATCGCGAGTTCGCGGTGATTTCTAAGATTCTCACCTACCTTTTCATTCACATAACCCCGCAAACACACCATATTATGTTAATAATATTTTTCTTATCCTAAGTTCTATGAGGAACACCTCCAAGTGACACATGGTTATTGCATGACATATGGAAGATTCTTATTGGAATATTGTTGGCCTACCGAGTGATGAAATGTGGCAACATTTGGTTGGGTGACACGTCATTGTTGACTGGGCACATTGGTGGTTGACTGGGCATGCAAAATTATTATTATATTCAACAATTTTCCAAGGGTCAAATCCTCCAAGCTCCATAATCTCCTCTCTTCTTTATTTCTTTTCAAGTGTATGTTACACTTAACATTATATACCACTAAGACTATTTTATTCTCATACATGTGGGATAAGAATAATGAAGAAAATTTGAAATTCGACAAAGGAGGTCGAAATTAAAATCAAGGGTCCACATTTACCAATCAAACTTGATCGATGGTGGCTGAGTCACGATCTTGCAAAGACTATATCTTGAGCTCTCGACCTTTGTTTGCAGAAACATTTATACCGTTGGAAAGGTATTTTGACGTAGAATATGTTGGTACAAGTTTCAAGTGTTGAAAGTTGATACATTTGTCTCGGAAATTAAAATATCATTCAATTTCCTTTTTAATGGGCCTACATGACAACTCAACTTCACGAGCTCATATCTTGAGATCCGGGTGATGGATTTACACAAACTTTATATCGTTGGAAAGTTGAGACGATGAAGATCACATAGCTAAAAAGTTGGTGTTCACTTCCAGAAAATTAAATTAGAGTTGTCCTATTTTAATGGGAAATTAATTAAATTGTAAAAATAAAAGTTTAATTAAAACTTTTATTAAAAAATGAGAGGGACCCATTTCCAATATACTTATATTAATGATGTGAATTCATTAATGAGGAATTAGTTAGGCATTAATTAAAGGGAATGTTTCAAGAAGAAATTTTTGCGAGAATTTCAAGAGAGGAAGAAAACCCTAACTACTCTGGTAGTTAGAAAATCTCTTCTTAAAAAGAGAAGAGAGGCTTCATCAAGGGTCCAGGAATCAGTATTTTCAAAGGAGCAGGGAAGAAGATCAGAGGAATACGAACGTACAGTTATGGATACACAATCAAGCTTCTGATCAAAATAAAGGAATCTCCATCTTCTCCATTTTTTTTATATATATTCTTCTACACCACTTTTCATAGTTTTATGCTTGAATCTCATAGTTGGGAACAAGGTTGAGTTGTTGAATGTTCTTCTTATATTCTTCTAAGATATTTTCTTATATGATCATGGAGTATTTGCAGCCACAAACATGGTTGTCAAATATTTTGTAATGAATAGCATCGTTCATGAATAAAACTCCACAAAGAATTAATTTGGGGTTTATCTTGACTGTATCTTATAACTTTGAGCCTTAATTATGAGGTATTTGAGGTTGACCTATCAAACTCTCATTTGATCTTGATTGCAGTAATCTGTTAAAATTCTTTGAGATGATCAAATCATTCTCTCCTATGAAGAAGATATGGATGTATTTATATATTATTAAGAAGATTGTGTGTGATGTTGATCACAATTTAATTATGATGTTAAATCCCTCCTTCAACCATTTATTATTGTAAAAGGAATTTTGCTGCACATAAGTATTGTATTCAGGTTGTTGAAGAACCATTTTATTTCATAATCTCAAGCAATACATATTTAGGGTTTTCTTCCTAGCACTCTCGTAATCCAAGATATCACAGATATATCTTTTAGTCGAAGAGGAGTACCATCTCTTTAAAAACACAGGAGGATTCATATCCTCATGAGGTTGTCGTTTTGGTCCTGACGGATCCAAGCATCAACATTTTTGGCGACCATACTAGGGAACGATTTATTTTCAAGATGTTTGAGGAACCAGAAATATCCATGCCTCAAAGTTTCAAGAAGAATATTCAAGAAAATTGTTGCTTATTTTAAGCATGGCTCACTCTTTTTGTGATTTCAAAAAGAAACGAGAAACACCAAAGATTCGGGGAAATGAACTCCCTGGAAAATCCATTGAAAAAATTCAAAATGAAGGGTTTCATTCATGTCATAATGATTCTTTATATTCTTCATCAAGCCCATCAATGGCTTTTCAAGATTCGACAAAAGGGATAAATACTCAAAGAATGAGGTGATTTCATAATACCCCTTTAAATCTACCAGAAATAGACTTTCAAATGCCCAATATTCCTATTGAAATTTTTTCTACATTATTTGGGGATGCTTTAGAAGATGCAGAGAAACACTTGATTAATTTTAAAGGTACATGTTATGATTTAAACCTCATTGAAGACAATTTTACATGTAGATTATTCCTACAAACTCTACGAGAGGATGCTCTTGAATGGTATAGTTCATTAATGCCTAACTCCATTACTAGTTGGGATGTGTTAGAAGATTCATTTGCAGAAAAGTTTATCCCAAAGGTGCATTCATATGTTTTTGTTGATGTTTTAAATTTTTCTTCCCACCCACCCTCTCCCACACAGACACAAAAGGATGAAATCAATGATTCTGAAAAAAGAACATCATGAAACACTGCAAGACTTTTCTGAATCAAATCTTTTTGCTGAGAATGAAGGAAAGAATTCCCAAGACCAAGAAAAGGATATCAGCATCTCATATACTCCATATGAGGAAGAAATTAAAGAGTCTCCACCAAATATGTGAGAAGAATTCAGCCAAAATAAATAAGAATTGGTGGAAGAAAACAATTTTGAGAGGAAAGAAGATAGTCATTGCATAGAAGAAGAACAAGTCCAAGACATCGCCAATAAAACAATAATATTGAATGTGGAAAAGGAAGAAAAAAAGAATGTTTTCAAGAAATAAATTTCTCATTTGATTGAAGATAGAAGCACTCTGGGAATCCAAGAGTATATTATATTGAATATTGGTTCGAAATTATTTTCATCCCGCCAATGCAAACAAGTCTTTTGCACACATTGCTCGATCCCATTGTGGCACATTTTGGGCATGCTCTTGATTTTCATGCTTATGGTTTATTGGTAGTAACCCCAATCTTTTTCTTACTATTGGAGCCCATTTCACAAGTCAATTGGATCCTCGAATGGCTCCATTGGAAATCTTCCTACACCTAAGGTTCTGCTTTCTTTCGAGTAAGTTAGGGTAGGTAGATCATGCGTGTACACATTTTTGTTCAATGTTGCACAATAAGGAAATCAAACTTGAAGGTAACTCCATGAAATAAGAAGAATTGCAAGAATTCATTTTGAATATGACTCAACATCCCAATAGAGAAGGTAGTTGGTCTTGAGATTCTGGTGTTCTCAGCAACCCGCAGGGGGTCATTGTCCCGCAATTGGCGCCAGTTGTTGACCAAAATTTGGTCATCTATATTTTCCCGCTCTTGGATTAATAAAAACAATGATATCAAAAGGTGAAATTTTTTGAAATATTATATTTTCATTGCATAGCCATCGGTATCATCTTTGCCATGCATTTCACGGAATCAAAATCCGAGTCTCCATGACCAAGATACACATACTTTTTTCCAGAAGTCCAATGGAGGTATTACAAGAGGAAATATGAAAAATGTTATAAGTGACATGTTCTCTCCTCCCCTCTCCCTTCACCTCTACTCATTCTCTCATTTTTTACTTAGTCATTTTTCCCATTGTCTCGTTACTTTCATTTTCCAATTACCATTTTCCACATTTCATGTAATTTCTTTATTTCCCATATATTTCTTTTCATTTTTCATATTTTCCATATTTCTTTCTATATTTCACCTAACCCATTATATACTTTCCAGAATTAGTTTTATTTACTATGGCTTACCACGGGTTCGCGGGTTGGTGATATTTCTTAAGAGTATGTTTTATCTCTGCTACCCTCACAATGCACTTTGACTTCCACCACCTTCATAATGCACACAACTCTTTTAACTATTCTTTACTATGTAACTCCCCCAACACTTAGCCAAATATATGAGTTACCGCAGGTTCACGGGTTCATGGTTATGATATTTATTTCATATATTAGGTGCAAGTCCATCCGACCGATTCTCCTCTCCTCTCCACTTTAGTTAACACTTAAAAATTTTCACAATTATTTCTTACTATGTCTTACCGCAGGTTCACGGTGATTTCTAAGATTCTCACCTACCTTCGCATAGACATAACCCCGCAAACCCGCCATATTATTTTAATAATATTTTTCTTATCCTAAGTTCTATGAGGAATATCTCCAAGTGACACGTGACAGTTAAATGGATGGTGTCACATGGCAACTAATTAATGGAGACATGTGGCAGCATACAAAAAGTGACACATGGCGTGATTTTATTGAATGAAATATGGCAGATTCTTATTGGCATATTGTTGGCCTACCGAGTGATGACATGTGGCAAAATTTGGTTGGGTGACTCATCATTGTTGACTGGGCACATTGGTGGTTGACTGGGCATGCAAAATTATTATTATATTCAACAATTTTCCAAGGGTCAACTCCTCCAAGCTCCATAATCTCCTCTCTTCTTTATTTCTTGTCAAGTATATGTTACACTTAAAATTATATACCACTAAGACTCTTTTATTCTCATACATGTGGAATAAGAA
The DNA here is from genome assembly GCA_009831015.1 of Picea engelmannii. NCBI lineage: Eukaryota > Viridiplantae > Streptophyta > Pinopsida > Pinales > Pinaceae > Picea > Picea engelmannii. Next base: position 416,586 of record ML777982.1, read on the forward strand.
TAATGAAGAAAAGTCGAAATTCAACAAAGGAGGTTGAAATTAAAATCAAGGGTCCACATTTACCAATCAAACTTGATCGACGGTCATTGAGTCACGTTCTTGCAAAGGCTATATCTTGAGCTCCATACCTCCGTTTGTAGCAAAATTTATACCGTCAGAAAGGTATTTCGACGTAGAAGATGTTTGTACAAGTTTCAAGTGTTGAAAGTTGATACATTTGTCTCAGAAATTAAAATATCAGTCAGCTTCATTTTTAATTGGCATGCATGACAACTCAACTTCACGAGCTCATATCTTGAGATCCGAGTGATGGATTTACACAAACTTTATGTCATTGGAAAGATGAGACAATGAAGATCACATCAGAAGTGGTTTACATGGTTAAAAATTTGGTTTTCACTTCCATAAAATTAAATTACAGTCATCCTATTTTAATGGGAAAATAATTAAATTGTTAAAATAAAAGTTTAATTAAAACTTTTATTAAAAAAGCAGAGGAACTCATTTCCAATATATTTATATTAATGATGTGAATTCATTAATGAGGAATTAATGGGGCATTAATTAAAGGGAATGTTTCAAGAACAAACTTGTACGATAATTTCAAGGGAGGAAGTGTAAATGTGTTGAACCTGCACATAATAGATCTAGCTAAACAATGATACACACATTTGCACAGAGAATTGGAGAAGGAAGAAAAAGGAGAGAAAGAATGGAATAATTCTCATTAACCGTTGTGAAAAAATGAATAGTTTACACATGATATACTCTGTATAACTCAATGATTTTGACTTGAAGTGAACCAATGCACCATAGTGGTGGTCTAGAGTGATCTTGACACACACCATCAGTTCCAGGAGTGAACTGCCACCTAATTGAGTTAACTAGTCAACTAGTCTTCAGTTAACTGACTGAACAGAGAGTAGTGAGGAGTTAAATCAGGGAATCAAGGCTAATCTGCCACTCTGGTGATGATACCAAGGTAAGGTCGAATTATCATGGTGATGATCCCAATGCAACATCTAAACTCAACTCAACTAATCAAGCTGAAGTGTCAACTGAAAGAGAATATTCTCCAGGTGGAATATTCTCCCCTAAAATATAGGAGAGTGGATAATGACTAATTATGACTAATAAACAAGGAATAACCTTAGGAAAAAGAAATCCTAGGTGTGTGTGAAGTAACTCCAACACCCCCCCTGAACATCACTATGGTGAAAATAAAGATTGGGTCCCGGAAATGAGGCCATGTTAGGTACCCAAGTACAAAAGATACACTGAAAATAAAGTGAGGAAAGAGGGAAAACCTCATGGGAAAAGCCCCCCCTCAAGGTAAAATGTATTTAAAAAGAAGAACTACAGTTGCTAGGCAATTGTGTCCTTCACTCCAAGATGACTTCGCAGAGAATGAAATTTATGCTCAGTGAAGGTCTTGGTGAAGATGTATGTCGTCTGTTCTGCAGAATGACATAACTATAAGTTGATGATCCCCTCGTGTACTAAGTCCCGGATGTAGTGCATTTGGATCTCGATGTGCTTTGTCCACTGCCTCTAAACTAGATCTCTGTAGAACTTCAGAGTGCTTTGGTTGTCACACCAGATGACGATCGACCGATGAAACTGAATGCCCAACTCAGTGAGAAAATGTTGTAGCCACATAGCTTGAATGGTCATGTTAACTACCCCTATGTACTCTGCCTCGACTGAAGATAGAGAAATGGCAGATTGCTTCTTGCTCGACCAACAGATAGGCCCGGAACCAAGACTGAGTGAGTAACCAGATGTGGACTTGCGATCAATGTTATCGCCAGCCCAGTCGGAATCAGTAAACCCGATGAGATATAATGTAGAGTCTGATGCATAATGAATCCCAAAGGTGATGGTGCCATGTACGTATTGAAGGATACGCTTTGCAGCTTTCCAATGTAGCTCATGCGACTCCTGCATGAACCTGGAAATTGCACCAACTACATATGAGAGGTCTGGTCTAGAGTGTGTGAGATACAACAAGCTCCCCACTAGCTATTTGTACAATGTGTTGTCAACCAGTGGAGTCTCCCCGCCATCCTCAAGTTTGACTCCTAATAGGAAAGGAGTCGGGGCAGACTTGCAGTCTGTCATGTGAAATCTCTCAAGGAGATCTCGTGCATACTTGGCTTGAGATAGTTTGATGACTGATGCATCCTGACTGATCTCGAGTCCAAGGAAGAAGTGTAGCGAACCCATGTCCGTCATCAAAAACCTATCATGTAGAATCCTCTTGACTGCAGCAATCGTTGAAGTCGAGCACCCGGTGATCAACAAATCATCGACATACAGAACTAAAAGTAGAAGTGAATCAGTCGTCCTGAGCATGTAGACATTCTGGTCTGATTTACAATGTACAAAGTTTTGTGACAACAGGTAGGAATCCATCTTGGAATACCATGCCCTCGGAGCCTACTTGAGTCCATAAAGTGACTTCTTCAGTCGACAGGCCAAAGATGAGTCATGCATAAATCCCTGGGGATGCTCCATGTAGATCTCCTCAGAGAGATCACCGTGAAGAAATGCATTCTTCACGTCCATCTGATGGAATTCCCATCCCTTGGTTGCCGCAATGGCAAGGGCCAATCAAATGAAATCCATCTTCGCTACTAGAGCGATGGTCTCATCATAGTCAATACCATGAACCTGCGGAAAGCCTTTGGTAACAAGCTTGGCTTTGTATCTATTGATATGTCCATCCGTTGTGCTCTTGGTCCTGTAGACCCATCTGCATCTGACAAGTTTCCTCCCAGAAGGAAGGGGAACCAGATCCCAAGTCTGGTTCTTGAGGAGGGAGTTGTACTCCTCCTGCATGGTGGATTCCCAAAAGTGATTTCCAGCAGCCTCGCCATAAGACTGTGGATCTGAAGACTAAACCAAGAAAAGATGCCTCGAAGGCAATGGTTCAGTGGTAGTGAGTGCAACAGGAGGCTCCTCGAAATCAGATCGATTCCTCCTAGTATCGAATGGATCACCAACGAGATCCCCTGCATCCTGAAGAGTAGTATGTGCCCACTTGGGCCTCTTCTCTAGCTCTACAACTGCATCTGGATGCTCTGACTCTACATCTGATTGTACTGACTCTGAATCTGAATCTGAATCATCTGAGTCCTCTAAATCAGAACTCTCATCTGAAGAAGAGTCAGCATTTTCACGCTCATCTTCTCGAACAGGTGGAAGAGTGAAGGTGTATGCATGTGGCTGCTGAGGTACATGCGAGACACTTTCCTCGAATTGGACACTACGCTCAATGATGAGTCGGTCTGAGGAAAGATCAATAAGCCGAAATCCCTTCACAACGTCAGGGTATCCAACAAAAATGCACTCAATTCTCTGTGGATCAAGTGCCTTCCTCTTTTTAGAGGGAATCCGGGCCCATGCACGTGAACCAAAAATGTGAAAGTGGGTCACTTCCGGTTTGAGGCCACTCCAAGCCTCGTAGGGGGTCTTATCCTTAACAGATCTATTTGGGATGTATGTTGCACAGTTAAGTGCTTCGGACCATAGTCTCTATGGTAGTGACTTTGCATGCAGCATGCAAGAATCCATCTCTTTTAGAGATCTATTTTTCCACTCAGCAACTTCGTTTTGCTGCGGAGTGTAGGGAATTGTATGCTGCAACTGAATCCCTGCCTCATGGAAAATATTGTGGATCTCATGATTTACATACTCTCCCCCGTTATCAGTTCGAAGGACTTTGATCTTCTTTTCGGACTTTGTCTCAACCAAAGCTTTGAAATCATTGAGGTGTTGAAAGACCTCAAATTTTTGCCTGAGAAAGTAGATCCATGTAAAACGTGAGAAATTGTCAACAAAAATGAGAACAAACCTTGATTTTCTTATCGATGGATGCAGAAAAGGACCCATGAGGTCACTGTGGATCAAATCTAAAGGTGAGGAAGCTCGCTGAGACTTTCCTTTGTCGAATTTCTCTTGAGGGTGTTTTCCGAGAACACATCCCTCACATACTCCCTTGGAGAAATGGATGTTTGGTACATCAACTAATTTGTGCTTTCTAAGATGTTGCATGTATCTGAATTTCAAATGTACAAACCTTTCATGCCATATCCTACTACTTTCATCAGCATGAGTAAGCAGTAAAGCAGAATCAGGTTCAATGAATTCAGAAAATGTATACAATCTAGACTAATGATTTACCTCATCGGTTGCAACCCTGGAGTTGGTTTGCATGTCGTAGATGTACACGACATTTGGTGTGAATACGACTCTCTTTCCAATGCCAGAATTCATCATCTGATATACGAAGAGAAGGTTGATAGAAATTTTGGGAACATGTAGCACGTTCTTGAAGCTTCCATTGGTGAGTTCAATCCTTTCTTTGTCGGTGACTTCGACAGAAGAGTTGTCCCCCATCAGAATAGGAGGACCTTTGCATGCATCCAATAAATAATAGACTTCTTTTGAGGAAACCATGTGATGTGATGCTCCTAAATCTATGATCCAAGCATCAGGAGAGGAGTTGATGGCAATCAAGGCATGGCTAGAATTGTCTTTCTTGGAATTCGGATCTACTGGCTTCTTCTTCTTTGCACCCTCAGGGATGCGATCTCCAAGGTTGTTTTGCTGAAGTATTTGAGACATCATATCTATTTCTTTTTTCATGCATGCGGATTCCGAATGGAATCCTTTGTGACAGTATGTGCATTTCTCTCCTTTTCTTCCCTTTTCTCCTTTGGATCCGGAGGCATTGGTGAAGGGTTTTGTGTACCCTTCCTTCTTTGTATGTGCATGAGATTTCCGCTTATCTTTATCTTTATATTTCTGATATTTTTGGCTTCCATCATGCACAGTGAGTGCATGTGCCCTTGGGCCTTTGATTGTGCCCATGTTGATGAGCTTGGTTTTCTCTTGTGTCAAGGATTCGATAAAGTCCTCAAGAGAAGGCATCTTCTAGGTGGCTCTAGAGGTGAATCTGACAGTATGGAATGTAGATACAAATACAAATAATTCAGGTCCAGTCTTGGAGAGAATGGTGAGAACCATTTGTTTCTCCTCTACTAATTTATCAACCCCGCAAGATTTGAGTTGTGACAGTAAATCCTTGAATTTTGTAAAGAAATCTTGGATATTGTCGAATATTTTTGGATCCAATGTGAGCAGCTCCACCTCCAACATGTGTCCCCTCATCTCATATTGTTTGCCAAATATCCCTTCCAATATTTTCCAGACTTCATTGGGAGTCTTACAAGAAGATATGTGAAAAAGGAGATCGGGAGAAATAAGACTGCAAATAGTTTCGAGTGCCTCATCCATGTGATTTAAGTACTTGGATTTTTCTATGGATGATGTCGGTTTTGTATCTGTATTCATGGTTAACCTATACAAACCTTTGGATCGGAGATGTATGGATATTTTCTCCTTCCATGCAAAATAGTTGTAAGGTGTAAGAATGAATTCTTTTTGGAATTCCATATTTCCGTTGTCTTCAATCTTTTGTACCTGCAAAAAAATTTGGTGTAGATTTTTCTTAGCAGTCTATTGGCTCTGATACCATGTAAATGTGTTGAACTTGCATAGAATAGATCTAGCTAAGAAATGATACACACATTTGCAAAGAGAATTGGAGAAGGAAGAAGAAGGAGAGAAAGAATGGAAGAATTCTCATTAACCGTTGTGAAAAAATGAATAGTTTACACATGATATACTTTGTATAAATCAATGAATTCAAATTGAGGTGAACCAATGCGCCATAGTGGTGGTCTAGAGTGATCTAGACACACACTAGCAATTCCAGGAGTGAACTGCCACCTATTTGATTTAACTAGTCAACTAGTCTTCAGTTAACTGACTGAATAGAGAGTAGTGAGGAGTTAACTCAGGGAATCAAGGCTAATCCGCCACTCTGGTGATGATACCAAGGCAAGGTCAAATTAGCATGGTGATTATCCCAATGTTGCATGGTGATGATCCCAATGCAACATCTAAACTCAACTCAACTAGTCAAACTGAAGTGTCAACTGAAAGAGAATATTCTCCAGGTGGAATATTCTTCCCTAAAATATAGGAGACTGGATAATGACTAATTATGACTAATAAACAAGGAATAACCTTAGGAAAAATAAATCCTAGGTGTGTGTGAAGTAAATCCAACAGGAATAAAACCCTAACTACTCCAGTAGTTAGAAAATCTCTTCTTAAAAAGAGAAGAGAGGTTTCATCAAGGGTCCATAAATCAATATTGTCAAATGGGAAGGGCAGAAGATCAGAGGAATAATAAGGTACAACCATGGATACACAATCAAGCTTATGATCAAAAGAAAGAAATCTCCATCTTCTCCATATATATATATATATATATATTCTTCTACAACACTTCTCATAGTTTTATGCTTGAATCTCAGAGTTGGGCACAAGGCTGAGTTGTTGAGTGTTATTCTTATATTCTTCTAATGTTTTTTCTTATATGATCATAGATTATTTGCATCCACATACATGTCTATCAAAGATTATGTAATGAGGAACATCTTTCATGAATAAAACTCCACAAAGAATTGTTTTGGGGTTGATCTTGACTGTATCTTATAACTTTGAGTCTTAAGTATGAGGTATTTGAGGTTGACCTATCAAATTCTCTTTTGATCTTGATTGCAGTACTCTGTTAAAATTATTTGAGATGATCAAATCATTCTCTCCTATGAAGAAGATATGGATGTATTTATATATTATTAAGAAGATTGTGTGTGATGTTGATCACAATTTAATTTTGATGTTGAAGCCCTCCTTCAATCATTTCTTATTGTAAAAGGACTTTTGTTGCACATAAGGATTGTATTCAGGTTGTTGAAGAACCATTTTATTTATAAATATCAAGTAATAAATATTTAGGGTTTGCTTCTTAGCACTCTCCTAATCCAAGATATCACAGATACATCTTTTATCCCAAGAGGAGTACCACCTATTTAAAAATGTAGGAGGATTCATATCCTCATGAGGTTGTCGTTTTGGCCCTGACAGATCCAAGCGTCAACAAGTCCATTCCTTTTTTGTGCAAATCCTTTCACCAAAAGCCACGCCTTACGCTTGTCAAGTGATCCATCTTATTTGTATGTGTTCTTGTAGACCTACCTGCAACCAATTAGTTTGGTTTCAAATGGAGGATCCACCAGCTTCCATGTCCCATTCTTGATGAGAGCATCATACTCCTTATGCATGGATTCTTTCCACTCATCATGAGAAGTAGCTTCTTCAAAATAAGTTGATTCAATGTTAGTAGATAAATTAAATTCACAATCAAATGAAACATCCATGTCATTTACATCACCTAAATCCAAATTATCTACATCACCTCCATATTGTCTTGTAGAACTTTTGGTTCTTGTCTTTAAAACTTCATCAGGTTGAACACTTTCAAGTGTCTTTATGAGCCATTTTAGTGGACCTTTCTGAGATGGTCCAGGTTTCTCCACTAATTTATATGGTGTTGCATTCCCATCAAGGTTCAACCTTTCAATCATCTCAATCACATCATCCAATTAAGCTTCCTGCTCTAATGAAGTGGTTAGATATTCTTCATGAGGGGGAGATGGCACTTCAAAAGGAGATTCTAGAGGTTGATCCAAGATAGGGATCCCCCCTTCAAGATGTGGAATCTCATCATCAAACTCATGATATGTATTTACATGGGTGAAATTATCTAGATGATCAAGCTACCGCTCAACAGTCTTGTCATTATTGGTGGATTCAAGAAAAAAACACATCTTTGGAAAGAATGAACTTGTTGTTTATCTCATCATAAAGACAATATGCCTTGGTGGTATTTGAGTACCCCAAGAAGATACACTTTCAACTCCTTTCACCAAGCTTGTTTCTTTTCTCCTTAGAAATTAAGGCGTAGCAAGTGGAAGCAAAAACCATGAGATGCCTCACCGAAGGAATGTGTCCATTCCACATTTCATAAGGAGTATTGTTCCCAAGAGCATGATATGGACTCATGTTTCTTACATATATTGCACATAGAACTACATAATCCCAAAACATCAACTTCACATTCTTGAAAAATAACATTGAACATGACATATTCAAGAGTGTCATGTTCATTCTTTCTACTGCACCATTCTATTGAGGATTGTAGGGAATCATGGTTTGATGCTTGATCCCATGTACATCCCATGTTGGAGAAGGTAGATTCCAAACTCATTTGAAGTGTATTCCCTTCCATTTTCAGTACAAAGAGTGTCAATATGAGATCGAGCTTCATTTTTAATCTACATATGAAAGTTTTTAAATGTTTCAAATGCTTGAGATTTTTGTTTCAACAAATATACCCAACACATCCCCGTGATCCCCATGTATTCATCAATAAAAGTCATGATATATCTATTACAAAAGGCATATGGAACATGCATGGAGCCACAAAAATTAGAGTGTATCAACTCTAGCTTTCTACATGCTCTTTAGGTGGAATCATGAAAAGGCTACTTTTTGTGTTTACCAAGGATACAAGCCTCACATTGCTACAAATTCCTTGGAATGGTAGGAAAACCAAAAAAACCATTTTTCTTCAACACAGAAAGACTATCATAATTGATGTTCCAAAATCTAGCATGCCACAAAAGATTGGAAGATAGTGTACCTTTATCGTGGTGAGAAAGGTACGCAAAATTATGTGCCTGTATAGATGTCCCTTTCAACTTCAACAATTTTTCATCTTCCCATCCTATCATGAAAACCATATTGTCGAAAAATCTCTTTATTTCAACTTTCCCATCAAACATGTGAATAGAATGGCCTTGTTGTTGAATGTTCACAAGAGACAACAAGTTCCTCCGCTACTCAAGAAGATAGCGAACATTATGAAAAAGAACATCTGGGAATTCAGGCAATTTCAGCCTAACGGTGCCAATTCCTATAGGTTTGAGACTAGATCCATTTGCAAAGATTGTTGCACCATCTAAATTTTCATTCAATTCTTCAAAGAATCCTCTTTGAAAATTTGTGTGTCAAGTTGCACTAGTATCAAGAAGCCAAGCATCTCTCCAAGAAGAAAATGAAGTTTTGAACAGTTCTTCATTTATGCTAGTATTGCAATGAGCAATAACAAATTGAGCGGGTTTAGGAGTTTTACTTTTATATTCCTTTTGTTTCTATTTTTATTTGATCTTCTTCCGCGAGATCCTACATGTCTTTGATCCATGTCCATTCTTTCCACATTGCACATAATGAAGATCATATCTCTCATGGGACGTGAGAGCAATGCTCACTCTCAAGGGCCTCCCATCCTTATCAGTGTCATCAAGGGAAATAATGGAATCATTAACTTCACTCTTTGATGAGTATGTAACCAATCCAAAGCCTCGTGACCACCCAATTTCTATGTCATATGATACTATTTCTTCCAAAACCTTTCCATGCTCCCTAAATAATGGCAATAAGAAATTATCATCAACGTGCCATGGCAAATTTTCAACAAACAACTTCATCTCTGAACAAATGATCTAGAGGTTGATTGGAATCCTAACTGTCTTGTTTTCCCAACGATCTTGAAAGGTTATGCCAATGGTCTTGGACATATGTCGAGTCCAACTCTCTTTAAAATACGTCAATGATCCAAGATTGCCAACGGTCCTCTTTTGATCGCTCGATGCAAAGAGGAATTGCAATGGTCTTGAACAGAGAGGAATGCCAACAATATTAGGAAGAGAGAGAAATTGCAACCATCCTTTTGTCTCCCACTATGGTTTCTTGGTATGTTTCCCAGGAAACTTGGATGCTCAACCTTCTTGCAGTTTCTAGCCAACAACTACTTTCCTAGAAATGGATAATCGCAATGTTGAATGATAGAGATTTAAGAAGGATGGGATATTATTTATCTCCCAATTGCAACCTCCTTTTGTCTCCCACTATGGTTTCTTGGTATGTTTCCTAGGAAACTTGGATTCTCAACCTTCTTGCAGTTTCTAGCCAACAACTACTTTCCTAGAAATGGATAATCACAATGTTGAATGATAGAGCTGGAAGAAGGATGGGATATTATTTATAAGTTTATCCTAAGGACAAGAGGAATGTGAGAAAGGGGATAAATGCTTCCATTGGATTTAAGAGACGATTACATGACGTGTTTGGGAGTTATCTACAACATGTGCTCATGACCTGAGTACATAGAGAAACTATATAACAAATATAGGAGCTCATTGAAGAGTACATCACCTATGTGGTTTTACTAGATTTAATGCAAAGGCAAGGTGAGTTTTTATTGAGAGAACTGTGAGACCTTGGGAAATTCACAAGAAGATGGTTTGATTGTTGTCAAATATATTTAGATATTTGGAATGCTACTTCATCTTAGAGTATGCCTTTCCTACACTCTGAGATGTCAAAATTAGGTGTTTCGAGGACTTGGTATTCTTCAATGAAATGCAAATTATTTCTTATAGGAATGAACCAAATAGTTTGATTGATCGAGAGTGCTACGAAGAGAGAAAAATAACACCCAATGGTCAGATTAGATTAGGTTTAGGGTTTTGAACAAGCTCCGAGGAGATCGTCAAATTCTTGGTGATGACAGAATTTTTGGAAGGCTTACAACTATTGGTAGAGCCTTCTGATATAAGCATAATGTTGTTGTGGATGCCCCCTGCAAGGAATATCAAGATGTCTCAATGATTTTGGTGTTGCACCGCCACAATCAAATATTCTTAAAAATGAAAGAAACGGGCCTTGCTCCAAATGTAGATTCCATGCATGATGGCCTCTCCAAGGACAGGAAGGTGCAGGTGATCATGGAGTTTTCAAAAATACCAACCAAGCTCTGGTACCATTGTCAAGCTAGGGACGAATAACTCCATGAATTAAATTTAATTAATGTGAGTCATACATAAATACATTGATGTGACTCTTGGTTTCGTCTTCCAAGAGGTAAGATGACTCTTGACATTCACCTATGACTTTTCATATTTCCCTAAATTAATATTTACAACTATTTTACAATTTTTCCACAATCCCAAGGATTATGTGTCTAACATATTTGATGCACTTCCCATTTATATGAAGTAGAAAGGGATAGAACAAGGTGGATGGAATTAATTTTGTCTATGGGGGCATAGGTTTCACTATATTCAATCCCTTATACTTGAGAAAATATTTTGGAAACTAACCAAGACTAATGTCTTTCAACAATTCCATCGTATGCATACTTATTTCTATACACCCATTTACATCTAACAATTTTTTTTCCTTTCGGAAGAGGTACAAGATCCCAAGTATTGTTCACCATTAAGGAACAATAATATTCATTCATTGTTCCATCCCAATATATATGGACATAATCTTCTGCAAATGTTTATGAATCATGACCCAAAAGAGAGGAGGCTCAATATTTTTGTGAGCATGTACAATGTTGATCTGAAGGATCACTGACAAGTTCACCAATAGCTTCTCGTGTTGTACAGACCCATCTAAGAATTTGTCATGATAATGCAGTTTCATGTTCAACAGACCCAACTGGAGGAAGGTGAGTAGGCAAAGGTGGATTTTCATCCTCACTATCATCATCTAAAGAAGAAACCAGAATAGGAGCACTAACATAAAATTTTGGAATAAAAGGTGGGACAATTGTCGAAGATGGTACAAACGTCGAATTAGGCTGGTAGACAGAGAGACGTTCATCGAACTCAATGTCTCTTCTAGAAATGTGAACATGTATGATGTTAATATGAAGGATCATTGGCAAGAGCACTAGCCACTTCTCGTGTTGTACCGATCCATCTATGAAGCTATGGTGTCGGTGTAGGTTCATGTTCAATGGACCCAACTGGAGGAAGGTGAGTAGGTGAGTAGGTCAAGGTGGATTTTCATCCTCATTGTCATTATTTAAAGAAGAAACTAGAATAGGAGCACTAGCAAAAAGGTTTGGATTGGAATATCGCACAATATTCAAAGTTGGCCCGTAGGTCAAAGATGGTACAAATGTCGAATTAGGCCTACAAGCCAAGATACCTTCATCAAACTTAACATCTCTCCCAATAATAAATTCATTGGAATGAGGTTGAAAAATTCTATAACCTGTTACATCTTTAAAATATCCAAAAAAAATGCACTTATTTCTCTTAGGTTGTATTTTTTTCCTTTTCTTATCTAAAATTGAGCCCCTACTTCACTACCAAACACCCAAAAGTCACATACGTTTAGTTTAATTTTACTACATGCTTATTCTAGTGTTATATATTTCAAAGCCTTTGTGAGACTGTAATTTATAGCTATGTAATTTATATAATTAATGGATTTTGTCCAAAAATGAGGACTTAATCCTTTAAATTTTATCATACAATTTTCCATTCCTTTAATGTGTGATTCTTTCTCTCAACAACACCATTTTTTGTGGTGTATAATTAACAATATGTTGCATTTGAATACTCTACGTAGCGCAACAAGTTGTAAATTTATTTTTAACATATTTTCTTCCATTATATGTTCTTAATTTCTGAAGTTTATGTCTAATCTATTTTTCTACAAGGGCCTTGTAGGCCAAAAACATGTCAAAAAATTCACTCTTAAGTTTTAAGAAATAAACCCAAGTTGTTTATGGAGAAGTAATGAATGAAAGATAAGGAGTACTTGAACCCAAATAAAGAAGCATAAGGAAGCAGACCACTCAAATCACTATGAACAAGCTGCAAACTTGGTCAAGGCATGTTTGTCAAAATTATCCTAAGGATGTTTGTCGAGAACATAGTTGGAACAAACACCATCTCTAAAAGAAATGAGAAGAAGACCAATCACCATATTTTGAGTACATAGTTTCTACAATGAGAGATAGTTTAGATTCAACCAAAACACTCATGCAAAAATTTTCTCAAGTCATCGCTATGAGCAATAAAACTTATGGAAGAGATGATGACCCAAAGTTGTCAAATCTATAAACTTGGTATATCATCAACAATTATGGTTGCTAGGATATGCTTAGGATCTTTTAAATCCTTGATTACAACTTGGTGAGGTGAAAATTCTATTATTTTACTTCACTTGAATGAATGATTTGATACACTAATAGAAGGTTTTAGAAAAGACTATTTTACTTTCACTTGAATGAATGATTTGATACACTAATAGAAGGTTTTAGAAAAGACTTAGAACACATAATAAATCATTAATTTAAATTAACATCATCTAGATGAATTATTCTATACCCTACAACACTAAGATATATATGATTACCAATAAATATTTTTTTTAGAGTAGAAAATAAGATGATCTATAATAAATAATCTAGAAAATAATCTAGAAAATATATGATTAATGAATGTGTTACATTCATTAAGAGTATAAAATATGGTTTTATCCTTAGCCATATGATAAGATGATCTATAATAAATAATTCATTCATTAGAAGAAGAAGTCGATGTTGCATTGAAGGAAAAACTAGAAGCATAAAGTGTATGTCCATGAGAAGAAAGGTTAGAAGAAGAATAATCAAGAATGATGTTGTGTTTCTTCATTGTTTCTTTTGAGGCTTCCATCGTCTTGAAACATTTATACTTCATATGACCGTCTTTCCCACAAAAATCACAATCTTTCTTGGTCTTTTTACCTTTTGATTTATTTTCTTTATCAGTATTGGAGTAAGAGTTTGTTGAGAGGGTTTGGGACCCTTGTTTTGTTTATTATTGTGAGGATTTTGCTTCTTTCAATTTTTGGCTTTATCGTTATGTTGTGCCACTAATTCTTTGTTAGATGTATCTGTAGTGATGATAATTCCAAGATGCAAGGGTTTATCTTTCTCTCTAATCAAAGAAAACAAAAAAATATTCAAAAGAGGTCATTTTGTAAGTATCCCCTTGGCTAATAAGAGCTTTTTCTAGTGAGGTGAAGAGTAGATACAAAAATAGAATAAGCAATGCCAAGCTTAGCAAGAAAATCATATATAAGTTGTCCATCTGTCTTGATTGTTTTACATTATGTAAGTAAAAGTCTAAGTGTTTTGAACTTAGATAAAAAAATATTCAATGCGAGAGAAATATTCGAGATTTAAAGTGATTAAATGATTTTCAAGTTGTTTACCAAACATGATTTCTAGTTTTTTCCATGTTGTGTTTGGGGTCTCAATTCCTTGAAACTGGAATTGAAGATAATTGGAGATGGACATTCGGATTAATCCATGTTCTTCATCATTTTTATTATCCAACATTATGATTAATCCACGCACTTCATCATTTTCACTATCCCATTTGGCTCTCTTTAACACATTAAGAGAGACAATATGTGTTCCCAAGGTAACTCGATAAAGTCAAGCTACTTCGTAGTATATCCTCCATACATGATTTCCATGAGAAATAGTTTGAACTAGTAAGCATGAGATCACTTGGACTAGTCATATTATAATATGTAGGTAATATGAATTCAAAAGAGAAACTTGTTGTTCAAATAAAAAGCTCTTGAAAAAATAGGCAGTTTATAAAAAAGCGACATGGAAAATATAATTCAGATGTCAAACTTATGCCCTTTTGAAGAAAGGCATAATTGATAAGTGCCACATGGAAAGTGGAGGTTGATCAACGTGATGATAGGTGCACAATGAGGTTGTTGAATTGTAAATAGAAGAAAAAAATTGTCCTCCTTGTCTAACTTTTCCTTTAAGATTACTTTTACAAATAAACTACTTTTATAATGTAAATGATCCACTTTGATAACAAAATTAATTTATAACTTAAAGTTGCATGAAAAAGGTGACTTAAAAAAAAAACATCAAAGTTACTTTAAGTGATTCACTTCTATATTTTAAGTGATATGCACTTTACAATAAAATTATGTTATAACTTAAAGTTGTATGAATTTTTTCAAAAACTAATTTAATGAAAAGAAAAAATTGAACTTAATACCTCTAATTTAATAAAGTAAGTTTTAATCAAGTGAATTAATGTAAAATATATAACAAATGTTTGAAGGAAGAAGGGTTGGGGGGGACTATTTGCCTCAAAGTGTGTTCTTTCCCAAAAAACTTTACACAAGCGCTCACAAAACAAGCAAACTTTTTGAAACTCAGAAAATGCAATTTTCTCTCTATTTTTGTTTTGTTGAGATCGCAAAAAACATAGGAAAAAGTGCATATGCAGAAAAGAAAACAATTTATCCTCTATTTTTTTATTTAGCGAGATTGCACAAGGTGCACAACAAAGAGCATATGAAGACCGGAAAGGGAGCATACTAGACATATAAACAGAAAATTAAAATGAAATATTTAAAATAGAATGAAAGAGATTTTTAAAAACTGAAATGAAATTGTATACTAGATCTAGTATAAATGGTTGTATCTTGGGAAAAAATAAAGCTTTTGAGGTTAAACAAAAAGGATTTTCAACTGAAAACATTGCTCTTAATGCACTTGAATGTTTCTCTCGACCCAAAACTGCTAAAAAACAACAAAATCCATAAGTCCTTTTATGCATGTAATGACACGGATTCAGGATCTCGATCAACAATGGGAGTGGGTCTTCATAGGGGCTTTGTTACCATGTTCAAAATAAGAATATCTTTACATATGTTGTTGGTGGGTAATTATGACAAGGGTGAGAAAACCCCTCTTTAAGTTGATGGTTGTGAACCAAGCCACAAACTAATGGTTAAAGTGCCTAGAACTAAAATCCTAGATTTATTCACTTACATTAAACCATAGTTCATACAAGAAGTAAAATCCAAATGCATAAAATAAATCATACTTAATATGAACAAAGGAAGTAAATAATATAAAATTTCCATTAACACAATGAAAATGCAAAGTAACAACACATGGTGATGAGCTTGTTGAATGAAAATGGACTCCAAAGCCCCTCCTTGGGATGGGTCCTTTGCTCCCTTGGTATGCTTCCGACTCCAACTCTGGTTGACAAATAAGGTAAAGAGGCTAGAAAATGGAATCAAGAGAAAGAGGTCATCAATATCCTAGTGGCATTCCAACGTCACAACCTTAGATGGATTGATTTGGATGAGTGACCTCAAGTGATTTAATTTATTGAGAGTTGTATGGTGGAAAACCATCTTGACATGGTATTTCTTATAGTGGTTAAAGACTACTAGATGAAATGTTGAAAATAGCAATTAGGGTTTGACATGGTCCACATGTAGTTAACATCCCATCACGATGGTTTGGGTGCATTAATGGATGCTAGAAAATAGTGGAAAATATTGATTGTATGGGCATCACAGTTTTTGGGGTTTATATGCACTATGTGCATGCACTAAATGGGCCAATATCTATGCTAGCCAATTTTTTTCAACTTCAGGGGTTGGCTTGGTTGATTCCAGTAAGTTTGAGGTCATATGATGGTGGAATAGAATTAAAGATGGGGGTTATGCATGCCAAAGTGATGTATTCAAGTATAAATGATGGAAATGACACAAGTGAGTTATTTTAAGGTGATAATACATGTAAAGCACCCTTAAAGAAACCTCTCACACAAACATATCAAAGATTAATGCACATATGTATTACATTGTTAAAACACTCAAAGAGGGAAACAATCCACAGACCCAACCATTGTGGTCACTTGAGACAATGTATTAATGCAAAATGAATAACTTACATATGAGTTTCTCACAATCGATCATCAACAAATGGCCCTCTGTGCTCTTTAAATAGAAATCATGGACCAATTAGGTGTTAAGACAAAGATAAATATAGACATTAGTATCAAGGAGAAAATGAACTATTGAATCACTTTATGTGTAGAACATAATCGTGACCGTTGTATTAAATAATTATGATGCGTACTAAAGAAACAAAATTTACCTAAAAACACATTAAACCAAATTGGTTTTAATTAACCCTTAAACATTTAACACTCCTAATATCTACCCACTTAAAAAAATCTTACATGATTACTAAAATAACATAAAATTACCAAAAATAAATATCAATTTAACAAATATTAAAATATTGTAATGAAAAAGTCACAAATAATATTTGTTTTAGGAAGTATTACATTAATTCATATCTATAATAAATGTCTCATATGTTTAATATACGAAGCCCACACTCCCCCGCACATTAGAGAAGAGCTTGACCTCGTCGAGGCCAATTCTCGTGTCTTTCGTTACATTACATAATTACATTTAGATAAAGTTACATTACATAATTACCACATTGAAATATATGGGTCAATCTACATTGTAAAAATATAGCCTTTCTCAATTAAATCAAGTGAGGTAATTCCCTTTTATGCCCATTGAAAAAATACAGTATCACATGGATGTTTTGTTTTGACTATTTATATGAGTATTTAAAATTAAAATTAATTTAAAATTAATATATAGTATTGTGTATATTATTAATATTATTATAAAAAAATTAATTAATATTTTCAAAATATTATTAATAATAAATATTATAATTGTTTATATATAAATATTAAAAAATATTTTATTAAATATATATATTTCAATTTTTAAAAATAAATAAATCTTATTGTAAACAAAATATTTATTTTTTATAATTAAAAAATTAATATTTTTTTTTTTAATTCTAAAATCAAATTAATGTCTTTATATAATAGTTTACAAATTTTCTCTCGAATGAGGTGTTCTCGAGACCACCTAGAGAAGAGACCACCTAGAGAAGACGTTGACGCACGGGAGCTAGTGCTCAACCCGAGGAAACAAGTGTAAATCACATGCCCTAACACTCACGTACCCTAAGGATCCCTCAACACTTGTCTCGATTGTTGGTGGGTGTACGCCTGGAGTTACGTCAGGACAAAGCCTTTGATGAAGGCGAGCAGGGCGATGATGAATATGTTACTCCTCTATGTGCTCTCGACACAGGGGAAGAACCCTTCCCGATTAGTTTTGTCACTTCGCAGAGATCAAATTATGTACTCGAGGGACGACAAATTGATGGTGTTGATTATAATGTTGAGTGAGGAGATAGTTACAGAAATGGAAGCTTTGGAGATACAAAATGTGAGGTTCTAACTTGGATGGCATATTGTATGGGTGGGACCTTTACTCTCTCAGCGAGACAATACCCTGGACTGGGAGGGGAGACATTAATAGGAAAATATATTATATATAATCATCCACCTTCAAGTTTCTCATGACTGTTGATGGAAGATGCTCTGGTTGCAGTGTTTTCTTTTGTCTTTACTATCTAAATATATATAAGGTGGCTATGGTTAGAAACAACTATGAACATGTTAAGAAAGATATTTTTAAGTTTTTAAGTCATATAAACAATTTAATGATCTAATTTCCCCTAAGGGGTAGGTTTTTTTTGGTTACCAAGAAACTATCATAATCTTTTTGAGTTGGAATAGCCATGCTTTCTCTGTACACTTTGTTTATAATTAATACAATAAATACTTATCTTAATAAAAATAGTTTTACAAATTTTTAAAATATACACATTAAATATTTTAAAAAATGAATGAAAATCTATACTTTAAAATATAGAAAAGGATCTGCTTTCCTTAGGCATTTCAATATGATCGTGATTTGAAGCATAATAATTATGAATGCATGCTAGTACCAATGTGATAGTGGGAGGATTATTCTCATAATTCCTTTGCCAATACAAACATTTCATTTGTCCCAAGTTTGTCCTTCTCGCATCGAATTGTCATCAAATCAACTCTACAATCAATCTCTTGGTTGTTTTACCTTTCTCTTTCGTTGAATGTTTTTACTTTAAAACAAAATTCTACAACCATTGAATAACATAACAATCTATGAAATATTGTCATTTCTTTAGTAAAGGATGAGATATCATTAATGTCAGCTCTAAAATCATATAATACCTTTTTCATCGAGTTTAAATATCCACTTGTTTGCTATAACAAGCTTGGAAAAATGAAAAAATAAAGGTGTTTTCTAATTTGAGGAATTAAAAACAGAATATAAAGGTGTTGGAATCATTATCTATATAGTTATATGACAGATGGGTGTTCATTAAATTAGGTAGGTTTTGAGGAAAATGATTCTAACCATTTATTGCGAAAGGCTATAAAAGTTGTGAACATTATTCATTGAAATGAAATGAGTTTGAAAATGATGGTAATTTAAAGATATATAAAGAAATACTTATTTATTAGTTAAAATGTTTTAGTGTAGAGAAATATATGTTGCATTGAGTTTTGGGAATATTATTCATTGAAATGAAATGAATTTGAAAATAATGGTAGTTTAAAGATATATAAAAAAATACTTATTAGTTGAAATATATGTTGCATTGATTTTGGCGATGAAATAAGTTTTAGAGATAGCTAGAAGGTATTTTAAATTTTTAGAGGATAAGGATAATAAAAATTAATTAAAATTTTAAATAAAAAATATTAAAAATAAAGATTTTAAAATATAAAATTATAATATTGGAGAATTTTTTTTGGATGTGAACTGTATATTGATGATCCAGAAAAATTCTCCAACATCATAATTAACTGTGGAAATCTACACAATCAGATAAAATTATAATACAATTTAATTAAAAATAACAATTTTTAAATTTTAAATTCAAAGGGGTTATGTGTATGTATAAACAAAAAACAAAAACAAACAAATGTAGGATAAAAGAATGTATCATTTGTGTTCATTGTTGCAATTAACATCATTATTAGAACATGCATATTGTTTTGACATTTTGTGTATAAATAATATCTGTCATAATTTGAAGGTTGAACTAGTAAAAGAGTTTGGATAACCAATATCATTAGGCACCAGTTTGGATAGGAAGCATTCAAATACATCCAAAACCATAAAAAAATGTCGCATGAACCTCTTTGTTTTTTGTTAAAAATATTTAAAAGTTATGTAGAAAGTTTCCTACATATTTTAGAGCATTTCCTTTTAAATAAATTTTCTTGATACATTCCCAACTCCATGAGGATGAAGATATACAAGAATATATCTTTAGACATAAAAATAAGGTTTTGTTCAACATTGAGTGAAACATTTTTTCCATTATCAAAAACAAGTGTATAGACTCTTGTGGCTTTTACAATAACAGGTTACTTAGAATTACATCTAAAAGATGTGAAAACTAAATAGACCTTTATATATAGTAACAAAAAGGTTTTTAATTACTATATTATGAACATTTAATATAGTACTTAAAAACCCTTTTGTTTATATATATATAAACCCATAAATTGAAATGACTAGGAAAGACATTTCAATAAACCCATAAACCTTTATGTAAGATTATATATAAACCCATAAATTAAAATGATTAAGAAAGACATTTCAATAAACCCATAAACCTTTATGTGAGATTAAGAAAGACATTCGATAAATTGAAATGATTTTAAATGATTTTTTTTTAGAATATCAAATGAAAATGTTTAGAATTACATCACAAAGATGTGAAAACTAACCTTTACATATACTAACAAAAAGTTTTCGAAATACTATATCATGAACATTTAATGCGGAGGTTAAGAAAAACATTTAATAAATTTAAATGATTACTAACCTTTACATATACTAACAAAAAGTTTTCTAAACACTATATCATGAAAATTTAATGCGGAGGTTAAGAGAGACATTTAATAAATTTAAATGATTTTTTTAGAATATCGAATGAAAATGTGTATATCAAGGACTTGGTGTTGCATTTATTATTTTTAATTTATATAATGGATATGATGTTGATTGAGAACAAGCTATTAAACATTTTGGATGTGAATTTGAAATGGTTTACATTGGTGATGTGTGTTTTTGTTTGGATTTGAAGGTTCAGGCAAACAAGATTATATAATTCATTTCAATTTGATAATAAATTTTTCAGTTGTTGTTTTGAATCAATTTAACTTTAATCTTAAGCATGGGTATTTGAAAATGACTAAATGGCTATTTAAGTTACTTTATGAAATAATGATATATTGTTGATTGAGAATAAGTTAAAAGCTCTTAAACATTTTGGGTTTAAATTTGGAATGGTTGACTTTGGTGATATATGTTTTTGTTTGGAATTGAAGGTTAATGGAAATGAGATTATATAGTTCATTTTAATTTGATAAAAACTTTTTTAGTTGTTGTTTTTGTTGATTTTCCAATCAGCTAGGTTAAGCATGTAGTTCATTTTAATTTTCATTTGTCTTAATCATAAACAAGAATGTTGCAGCAACCAAGATCACAAGAAGAAACACCATGCACAAGAACACAAGAAGTATCTTGGGAAACCCTTCTCAACAAGGGAAGAAAACCCAACCAAATCCTTTTCTATATTCTTCAAGAGAAAGATCTTCACCACCAAGATAAACCCTAGCACACAAGAGGGTGCTCAAACCCTAGAACTCTAGCGCCCAAGAGAGCTGCGCACCTTTTCCAAAGAAGTGTACTTGCTGAAATTTCCAAACTCACGAGAAAGATATCATTCCATAATGGGGAATCTTCCTTTACTTATATTAGACATGTTTTATCAACAGAAGTGTCTTTTGGCTCAACAGGGCCGACCTCTCTAAGTCACTTTATAATAATAATTATTATTATTATAATTAATATTAACTAGACAAATTATCTTTTACATTTATTATTAATCACATTAAGGTGGGGCCGACCTATACCCTTTACATAACAATTAGGGTTACAGGCAAGTCTGATGTAACAGATAACCAAATATGCAATTGCAAAGATATATATAAAATATGAATAATTGATAAAATATATGAAAAAAAATGATGATTTACATTTGAGGAGGGCTTGATTATATACCCACACAGGGGTGCCCTTTCACCACTAGACATGTCTTTTGGAGAACATGTCCTTCCATTATTACTAATTACTATTACTAACTATTTACTAACTAATTATTGTGTTATGAACATTCATTTATATGTATTTATGTTCATAACATCTGACTCTTGAACAATATATAGCAAAGGATCTGATACACCCACTAGTGCTCATCCACTAGGGGCACGTCCCTAGGGATGTCCATATCTCTAGCTTACTGCATTACATAGAAAAAACAGATCTTCACACATTCACATGTGCTCGTCCACAGGCATGTCCACTCTACAGATATTCATTCCCATTATTAGGAGAATCATCTGGAGTTTCTCGTCAACTCTGATGCTCCGAGGAGGCTAATACATCATATTCATTTAATATGTAGGAATAATAGTAGTAGTAAGATATAATTTGGTTCCAAATATTATTGAAAAATGTTTATGAGGTTCAAAGTATCAAGTTTATTGATATTTGTTAATCGAAGTTACATTTGAGTGGAATTTCATTATGGAAAATCCCATTTTTATGAAAAAACCAAGCATACGATAACCCACTATTGTTTTTTTAGAGTGAATTACTGAAGGTAAACTTGATGTGTGATACATGCTAACAAAAAAAATGGTTGTAGGGCTATTTGGTTTTTGTTAGTAGAGGGTGGAGGTTTAAGGAAAGAACAATAAACATCCCTTACATGTCTTGGGGGTGTGAAGCTATAAGGGGACATTGGAGACATCCCTTAAACATCATCCTAAATAGAGGGATGCCCTAAAAAAAATGTTGTCATTTAACTCTATTCCATATGGGGAAATCCCAAGTTGTGTATGGTGCGATATAAATTCAAAGTAGTCATGTTATATATATTTTTTGTTTTTCTAATTTATCTCTATATTAAAAATAACCCTTCAGTTTACAGGAATATTTGATAGTAATTTTAGGTTTTCTAAAACAAACCTCATTGTAACATTAAATTTGCTACATTTTTGTTAAGAATTGAAAAAACTAAAAATGTAGAAATTGGCTTTGGGAACTCTCGCTTGAAACCCCTAGCCCTCTCTTGCTCGATCTGACCACCTCCTTTATTGGTTTGAAACAACCCCGTCCCACCCAAAACTCCTTTGAGGCTACAGCATTTCAAGCCTTGATCTCTTCTCTTAACAAGCGACAACCCAAGCATGCACTATCTAAGTTTTTGAAGAAAGCAAATTCAATCCCCATAGTTAAGCTACTTCCCTTAGATCCTTGCCTCAAATATTTTGCTCTAGCTAAATGAGGTCTCATTGACAAGTTCATAGGATTATGGCCCTATCCCAAAGAAATGAATTTATGGATGCAAAAATATTAGAAAGCAATGATTCAAGGTAATCTCTTGTATTATTTTTGTAGTTAAGGATATAATGAATTTCTATTTGAAAAACAATATACAAAGATCTTTTTTTCTCAGAATGGGCCCTATTTTTTGGGCCTAAGAGGAATCTATTTGAACCAATGTATGCCTAACTTCAACCTTCAAGTGGATGTGCCTTATACATTTCAGTGTGGATTTGTTTGCCTCACCGCCCTTTGCATTACTAGAGTGATGACTCTTTGATGGAAATACGAAACATCTTGGGGAAATACATTGATAAATTTGAGCCCAAGGTAGGATTATTTGCATGTGCCAGAATTTGTGTGGAAGTGGATATGGAAAAAAGGCTCTCTGGGGTAATCACTTATTTCTAGACAACTGTATGCATTTGCAAGAGTTGGAATATGAATAACTTCCATTTAAATGCAAAGCATGTCATGAATACAACCATTTCACTAAAGACTACAAGCTAACATCCCCTATTTATCCCCTTACAAAAAAAGAAGAATAATGGAAATAGGAAAAAGAATCACAGGTATCAAGCAAGCTACCGTGTCATCCTCCAATGTATTAGAAGGATCAGTAGCTGCATCAACGAATAAATTTTCCATATTGTCTCAACCTAACCTAGAGCCACTAGCCTCCTCATCAATCTGTCTTCAACGAGAAACGACTTCCCTTCCCCTTATTGATATTATGGTAGCTGCGGGAGGTATTAACCTTTATGTGTAACCTTTGACGAGACTAGAATATTCCAAGAAGTAAGAGAAACCCTAAAACGTTGGATAGTAACCCTAGAAGACAAGTCGACTCAAGAGAATAATTAATATTGAGTTATTATCCTCCATAAGTATAAGTCAGCCCAGTTAGGTCACTTGGAGGACTATAAATAAGAGGGCGTTAGAGCTCATTTGTCATTCACACTCTTACAACTCACACAGATTTTTAGTGGTGCGCAAGTTTGGAGAAGGAATGCACCTTCAACTACTGCAACTGGGACTTTGGACTTGGTTATGGTTTGGACTTTATGATTTGGTTATGGTTTGGACTTTCTATTTGGCACGCTATCCTTGGAGAGAGATACGCTACCTTGTTAGCTATTGGTTTTAAGGTCTTCTTCAAAAATTATTCTGTTTGTCAAGGTTAAAGGTGCTCGGGGGTGGCTACGTGCCTATGGTTGGGTGACAATATTGCTATATTGTCTATGGAAAAACGAGCACTTCTCAGACAGTCTAACCATTGGAAGATAGATTGGGAAGTTATTTTTTAAGCTCGTTATGGCACCAGTTATAGTTGTAGCTAGGTTTTCTAATTATGCATCTGCAACAAAATCTAACCCTTGTGTTCAGGCACTTCTAATGAAGCATTTGACGTAATTTATTGACATCCTAGTGCACCCTAGCCTAGCGCACCTCTTGAAACCCTCAGCTAGAAAAAACGTCAGGATTGAATTTTTGGTCAAAGTTAAAGTCAAAGTTTGACTTGGCAAAGTCAAAGGTTGGTTGGTCAAAGTCAAAGGTTGACTTCTGGTCAAATTGATTTTCTAGTCAAAGTTGAAATTTTAGAGTTTCTAGCTTGTTCTAATCATTGAATATTCTGATTGAGTTTCTAATCTCTTCTTGTCAAGATGGTATCTAGTTTCAGATTTGAAAACAAGTTGGATGATGCTACAAGGTTTCAAAGGTATGCACTTGTATATGCTATCTAAGCTATATCATCTAGCAAAACATGTGTGTTTGCAAGGAAAGTACTAGAGACCTTGTCCAAGCTGCAAATCTCGGATTCAGTGCATTGAGAAGAACAAGCACACCCTCCATAGCAAGTGAGGCTTCATGTTCCATGTTTGATTAAATTGTTAAAATTTATATATATCAAGGGTGATAGTTGCTACATTACAAACTGCAAAAGCAATCTTTAAAAGATTCTATTATTGCTAGGTGCAATGAATACTTGAATGCATATGAAAACTATTGATATAGATTTTGATTATACTTGTTCGCAAGATTAACTAACATTTCCTCTAGATAGATATTTCCTGTTTTCTCTTGTTGTTCTTGTTCCGGGCAGGTTCCCTTGTGAAATATGTTTGATGAACAATCCTTGTGGAAGTTGTCATAGAAGAAGTTTATAAGGATGACACGACTGTCAGATGGGTAGGAATCAGAACAAATAGAAACAAACTTAAAGAGACTCAGAGGAGTCAGACTCGAAGGAAGTCAGGCATCAAAAGGAAACTAGAACAGGCTTGCGACACTTTGCAGAAAGCAAAGAGATATGCAGCAGACAGAAGAATGGACTCTCTCAGATGGAGGGAGTTGATCACATAATTTCAAAAGAAGAGCGTGCATATTTCTCATTCAGGCATGAAGTTGGGATTAAGAGTATGAAGTATATATCCATGCTCTTCATTGGAAGCAACATCCATTCGAAAAGAAGCTTTGAGTATCCTTGGTTGTCCATCTACATTTATGTTCCTATAAAGAAGAAGTTGGAACCTTCGGAAAGGAAGGACATAGAATCTATAGAAGAATCCATGAACTCGAACATTGAAGAGAAACATGAGGAAGAACATGAAGATTCCAAGAAAGAAACAAAGAAAAGTCAGAACAACCAATTGAACCAGTTATTATACCAAGAATCATAAGACTACCAACATGATTTAGATCGACTAAAAGCAGTCAAGCAGAAGGAATGGAAGGAAGTTGTGATGAAGAACAATGTATGTGAGAAATTGCAAAAAAAACTTAAGCATTGATAGATACAAGGCGAGACTCAGGGCTAGAGGGTTATCCCATAAGGAGGGAGAAGACTATGATGACAACTTGTTCCAGTAACCAGACATACCTATACTTGATCCATTATATCTTTTGCAGTATCCATGGTTTGGAGTTTACATCAAATGAATGTAAAGACTGTCCTTCTCAACAAAGTAATTGAAGAAGAAGCGTATGTAGAGTAACCTCAAGGTTTTGAGGTATACTAGAAAGAGGCCCTTGTATGCAAATGGAAGAAGACCTCGTATGGATTCAAGCAAACTTGGTGCAGAGCCTCTCATGTACAACAGAAGTGTGGTGAAAACTTCCTATGACAGAGGAAGTATATTGAAATGGTTCTTCAAAAGTATGGGATGATGGATTTCAAATCCATGCCAAACTCCCATGGTGACAGATATGAAGAAGTTGAGAGACTCTGATCCAGTAGACCCGTCTTTGTATCAACAATTGATTGGCTCGTTAATGTATTTGGAGAATACTCAGTCGAATATTTTCTTTTTGGTATGTTTGAGTTATGATATACAACTGCATGGATTCAGATGGGCAGGGAGTTCAGATGACAGAAGAAGTGTTACTTGGATATGTTTCAGTTTGAGTTTTGCCACGATGTCATGGGCTAGCAGGAAACAAAATTTTGTTGCACTCAGCACTGTAGAAGTAGAGTATATTGCAGCTTATGATGCTTCTATGGAAGCAGTGTGGCTCTGTAAGTTGGTTTATGGACTGTTTGATCAAGTGTTGGATTCAACCGTGATATATTTTGATAATTAGATTTGTGTGAAGCTTTAAGAGAACCCAGTGTTCCATGACAAGTTGAAGCACATTGAGATCGAGTATTATTTTCTGCATGATAGAGTCCAGAGGGGAGAAGTGGTTCTCCATTATATCTTCACAAATGAGCATATAACAGATATTTTGGTAAAGCCTCTATCCAAGATGACTTCCTTATTGGAAAAGGAAGAGATTACTCCCAGGTTGGGAGGGGGCATTGATATGTTATTTATTTATGGCCAATCATTTTCCAGTTCAGAAAATGGTCCAGATCAGACAGTCATTTTCGTAATGAAAATGGTCCAATAGACCGTTGATGTACCATAGATAGAGATTCCCCTTGTGGACAATGTGGGGGAATGGTCTAGGACGGTCATTCTTCTTGGCAGACACTTTGAGTGGTGGTCAAGCAGAATGGTCCACCTCTTTGGGCAGTCATTCCTTTGAAGTTCACAGTTGTGAGTAGTTTCGAAGAATGGTACGTTATAGGAGGTTGGTGTAGGACAATCATTTCCATTAGGAAAAGGTCTGGACAGTCATTCCCTAGGGCAGACTCATTCTCTCCAGGTTGCACTATGATTAGTGTTGGAAGAATGGCCCAGTTAGGTGAATGGTCCAGGTTCAGCAATCGGGGACAAGCATTCATTAGGGAAGACTCATTCTCTCCAGGTTGCACTATGATTAGTGCCAAAGGAATGGCCTAGTTAGGTGAATGGTCCAGGCTTAGAAATCAGGGACGGTTATTCTTCTATTCTTGGGAAGAATAGACCAGATAGCCCATGGCTGATGTTTTTACCTTATGAGGGAAAATACTCTTCCATATCTCACATATGTGAGTGGAGGAATGGCCCAGATGACTCTGTTTGTATCATGATATTGTTTATGAAGATTGATATCAGATGATATGATTGTTGTGGAGACTATATGTCCCTGGAAAGTAGTTGTAGGCTACGGTGGTGGATGTGCTCCACCAATAATGACTGTGTGTCACTGGTTAGTAGATATGTGCTACTAGAAGTGGTTGCATACCACTCGGTAGTAGTTTTGTACTACTATGGATAGACACAATTGTGTTCTATTGGATGGTGGTGTAGTTGTTGCATGTTATTATTTGATTGCCATGGAGACTATCACTAGTGTCGAAGATGATTTCCAGCTAGATGGATAGTCAGTGTGCTGGTGGACAGACATTCTCCCTATGGAGAATGGTCCAGGTTGACAGATTGTTGACGTATCATGGAATGGTATTTTCCTAAGGCACGGGTTGTGGCCCGATTAGGAAAATGGTTCTGGACCGATATTCTCCTGAGGCATAGTCATTGGCTCGATCATGTTGAATAGTCTGCCCCTTAAGGACATGATGTATCGATTGGGGTGGTTTATACAAGACCGATATTTTCTAAGGCATATGGGTAGATGATCCGAAATCGGATTCAGAAGCCTATCAGGGCTTGAAAAATGCTCAAAAATGAAAGTGCTCAGAATCTGATGAAACCAACACCATTGCGTCTGGCTCGTCTTCCCGATTCCGGTGGTATAATTTTTATGTCAAACGGAGTC
>ML777982.1:447986-464589 GCA_009831015.1 Picea engelmannii
AACTTTCAAAAAGAAATCAAGAAGCCTCCCTCACAGAGAAAAGGCCCGGAGACGTAGGCAAAGTTGCCGAACTCCGTTATCAAACTTGTGCATTATGGTTTTGTTGTTTTCATTCCATTTCAGATTTTCAATTATGTTAATGGTTGTATAATGCATTTTCTTTTCTCGCTCTTTCATTAAGTTTCCCAATGGTTAATAAATGCATGCAAATAAAACTCAACCATAGTCATTTCGAAAAATCCTGACGGATCAGTAGATATGGATCTCTATGGTACATATGACTCAATTAGAAAAATAGTCCAAGACTGACATTCCTATAGGAATGGTCTCTGTAGCCCATGGCATGGATTTCAACATCTCTTGGGACAGTCATTCTTCTAGGACGTATGTCTGAATCAGAAGAATGGTCCTTGTATCACTATGTTGAGTGAGTGACTTATTCAACATCATGCCTGATTACTCAAGTGGAGTATGGCTTCGAGAGATAATGTAGTTGATGCTATCAGATGATATTGATAGTGGTGATGTTTCTCGTGAGTTGATCTATGTGATCATGAGATAACATGTGTGACTATGATGATGCTATTGGTTGAATGGTCTATTTGTGCTCAAAACCATTTCATTTAATACCTCCCTAGCTTGGAGGGAGTGTTGATATTATGGTAGTTGTGGGAGGTATTAACCTCTACGTGTAACCTTTAACGAGACTAGAATATTTCAGGGAGTAAGAGAAACCCTAAAACGTTGGATAGTAACCCTAAAAGACAAGTCGACTCAAGAGAATAATTAATATTGAGTTATTATCCTCCATAAGTATAAGTCAACCCAGTTAGGTCACTTGGAGGACTATAAATAAGAGGGCGCTAGAGATCATTTGTCATTCACACTCTTCCAGCTCACATATATTAGTGGTACGCAAGTTTGGAGAAGGAATGCACCTGCAACTACTGCAACTGGGACTTTGGACTTGCTTATGGTTTGGACTTTCTAATTTGGTTATAGTTTGGAATTTCTATTTGGCACGCTAGCCTTTGAGAGAGATACGCTACCTTGGTTAGCTATTGGTTTTAAGGTCTGCTTACGAAATTATTTTGTCTGTCAAAGTTAAAGGTGCTCAGGGGTGGTTGCGTGCCTATGGTTGGGTGACAATATTGCTATATTTTCTATGGAAAAACAAGCACATCTCTTTAATTCTAACACCCCTCTCTTGGGGGGGATTGAACATGTTCTCAATACTCAAAACTTTGTTCCCTCAATATTTCTATATCCTCAAATGGAACCTCAAGGCTTTCCAAAGGCCAATCCATTCATAGAAATAATCTCTAACCATCTAGAAGATAAGTATCTAACCCTAGAAAATCCCATCACATAATCTAGTGGGGTTCTTACTCAAAAAAGGCCCAATAGCAGTAGGGAGAAGATGATGAAGACCTCGAAGAAGAAAGATTTATGAATAATCTTGGGAGGAAAATTCTTAAAGAAAAGAGAGAAGTAATAGTGTCCAAGGAGAAATACCTAGGTCTTCAAGCATCTATTGAGAGCTCATTCAAAATTGGATTCAAAATCATCTTTGTAAAAAGTTCGGGAAAGCAAGTGATGCCATATCTCATGAGAGGCAGTTTGAAACCTTCATCAATGAAATAATTAAGATATCTCCTAAAATAGTAGGGGAATGGGAAGCAAGTTTAAAATAGAAGCTTTAAGGGACTTGATAATATTTGAAAAACAAGTTGTTATCCTCATGTAGTAGACCAAGCTCAAAGATAATGTGATTCTAGAAATAGATAGTAAGAAGTGGAAAGCAAGCCGAGGGATAGCAGCCAATGCTCGAGAGGCTTTGGGGGCTATCTACACATTAAGGGACAAGATAATGTTTGAGGTAGTTCACACTCAAGTTACCCAACATTGGATCCTAGTTATTCGTGTTCATCAAGAATCTAGCAAACAAGTTCATATATATAATGTTTATGCTCTTGTACAATATAAAGAGAAGAGCGATTGTTGGAAATATTTAAACGAAATACTAGACTTTTGTTATGTTAAAAAAAATATTGTAGCATGTGACTTCAACATCGGCGTATCCAACAAGGATAAAGGGGAAGGAAGCGTAGTTTGGGATCACTTCAGAGAGAGAATGGATGACATCAAGGATCTAGTGAATGTTGTCCCAAAGAGAGTAAAGTATACATGGTCAAATTGAAGGGTGGGACCAGGTCACATAACTGCGAGGCTAGATGGATTTCTCTGTCACAATGACTTCTTGCTCGAAAATCTATCATTATCCTCTTATATCAATCCATTCAGAATATTTGATCATAGATCTATCTCATAAAGTTTTTAACCAATTCAAGACTTTGGTTTTATTCCCTTTCATTGAATAAATCCTTTATGGTTGCATGACTCAAGAGAAATGGACATAATAAGAGAGGTCTAGAGAAAACCAATCCAAGGTTATCCTTCATATGTGTGGGAGAAAAAACTCGAGCAATCAAGATGGATCTAAAATCTTGGGGAAAATCCTCCTTTTAGCACCCATTGTAGGAAAGATTGGATATCCAAGATCACCCATTGTAGGAAAGATTGGATATCCAAAATCAACTGACTAGTTTGCAGTCCAAAATGGAATCAAAAGAGGAAGCACAATAGAGTCTTTTAGAGGATTGAAATCTATGCAGAAGACTACATCAAGTGAATAGGAAATAGGAGCATTGGAGGATAAATAAGGACGTTTATGGTTGAAAGTTGGGGACAAGAATACATCATTCTTTCACAAACAAGCAAAGAAGACTAAAAAATAAGAATGTATAAGAAATAACCCTAGAGAATGGAGAAAGGCTTGTTGAATTTGAGGCCATCAGGGAGGTGGCTCACAACCATTTCAAAGCTTTGTTCTCGAAGGAAGAAGAGGTAAATCCTAAATTTTTTGTTGCAATGCTCCAAGGGATCCCGAGACTAGTTAGAGATGAGGAAAATAAAGAGTTGGGCGAGGAAATCAATAGAGATGAAGTGATTGATGCCATAGGGAGTCTAGAGTTGGACAAAGCTCTAGGCCTTGATGGGTTTTCAATTCACTCTTTCAATCTTGCAGGACTATCATATAATTTACATTTGTTGTATGTTGAATGAGTCTAAAAGGAATCCCAAGCTAGGAGGAAGTACAAATTCATTTTTTTCCTCAATCCCAAAAGAGAGCCACCCCACCACCTTTTCAATATTCTAGCCCATTTCTCTTTGTAACATTGCTTACAAGATCCTGACAAAAATCCTAGAAAATTGAATAAAACATATTCTTCCAAATATTATCTCAGAAAATCAAGGAGGTTTCATCTGAAAGACACAAATTATTGAATTATTGATAATATTCCTCTTGGGTAAGAGACAATCAATTCTAGTGAAGGAATGATCACTAAAATGGACAAGGCAAATGCATTTGACAAGGTATATCATTTCCTTTTGTTTGAAGTTTTACAAATGTTTGGTTTTCCAAATACCTTTATTCACTAAATAAAAGCCCACAATGGATTCCCATGGATAGTCCCTTTGGTGTAGTGTAGACCCACCTCTTTCTTCTAGAGGAAAAGAGGACTACAACAAGGTTGTTAGATTTCACCTCTTCTTTATATATCTATGGAAAACTCTAAGAAAAAGATTATAATAAGAGAGGATACTTGGAAACCTTCCAGAAATCCTTATAGTCAAAAGAGCCAAAGAAATACTCTTCTCATAGGGTATATTCGACCATAATTATTGATAGATTTAAGACTAGCACAAACACATTATTAAAAGTGGTTGATATGTGTGGATAAGCGTCATTACATATTTGATTAGACCTGTTTACATGTCTTTCTCACGAGATGAACCCGTCTTGACGAAGGAGAATTAAGACGCAAAATAAAGGAGTGTTACATGCAAATCCACAAAATTAAACAAACTCAAAAATTAAAAAATCTCCAAAATTAAACAAACTCAAAAATTAAAAAATCTCCACGATTGTAACACTCAATGCATAGTAAAGCTAAAAGGCACCACGACTGTACCTGGCCGCTCGATCTCGATCTCGGCGAAGTTTCTTGACGGTCATGGAGCAGGGCCTCCATGGCAGAGCCCCACCCGCAGAATACCGCTGAGAGTGCAAAGAAACAGAGAGTGCGCAGAGAGCAGAGAATGGAGAAACGGAAAGAGCCAAGTAAAGCATGCAAATCAGAAACGTTCAATGTACCATGAATGATAATGGTCTACCAACACACATACACTACAAGATGAGAAACAACAAGAAAGTGAAACGTTTGAATGGGAAAGGTTAAAAACAACAGTAACTAAAAGAAAATTACTCGACGATGAAGAAATTATAGGGTAAATCTTGCTAATTGCATCCACTAATGACTAACGCTTGCTTTTTGAGCTTAAGGATGATACCATATCAAATTAAAGCCCTTCAGTGTGTGTGATGACGAAGAATATTCCTTATTAAATGAATCTAAAGCCCTTCACTATGTGTGATGACAAAGAATATTCTTTATTAAATAAATCTAATTCATAAAAAGAAGGATTAATGTGAAAGTTTTAAATAAGTATATGCCTTCATCCTAAATATATAGGATCAATTCATAAGTGCATTAGGTGGGAGGATAAACAAAGGAAAAAATCATATTTATGGATGGAACATGTCCCCTCATGAGTGGTAATTAATAGTCAAAATTTTAGAGTTTTGATGTCCTTTAAACTAGACAACATTCAAATACTTAGGAATGCTTGATAATATATAGTACACAAAATAAAAAAACAAAATGCAGTAATGGGGCTCTCAGTGGCTAAATCTAGATAACATAGTGGTCTTGATTAAATTAGTCTTATCAACCCTGCAAATATATTAAGGCTCAACCATGTTGGCTCCAGCATGGATAATGCAACAAATCAAAAGAGAAATCGGGAAGTTTCTTTGGCAAGAAGGGAATACCAACATTGAGAAGTATCATCTAATCAATTGGAACCTAGTGAGGGCTCCAAACGAGAGTGGAGGGCTAGATATTAAAGATCCACTGCTTATGAATGTAACATTTGGGGAAAAAATATTATGGACACTAGTGTCGAGAAAAAAGGGATGGTGGAATATTGTATTACATAAACATATCTTTGATACAATAGAAAGAGAAGTTTAGACCAACCAATCTTGGAGGACAGGGGATCACCCATTTGGAAACTATGTAAGGTAGTGAGTCCCATCATCCAAGATCATTTAACTTGGATTCAAGGAAATGGAAAAGAAGCCAAGATCTGGGAGGATGGAATCATGGGGAAGCATCCATTAATATGCCATTGGGAATTAGTTGAAATAAGAGAATGGTTGAAGGATCATGTAATCCTCAATCTATATGAGTTATTGATGTGAGATTGATTGAACTTAGGCATTAAAAAGGATGGAAAGTGTTATCTTTGTTGGATTCGATTAAAGGCTCAGTTGCATTCTCTCCTCTCCCATCTACAAGGAGAAACCCCACTAAATATTCATATCCAGGATAGCCTGAGTTGGGGTCCTCAAGGAAGAATGTTAGGAAAGGATATGATCTAGGTGGATATTGGTGGCCACCCGCCCATTCCACTTGGACCCACACCATTGTTTCTTTCAGTTTTTCAGTTTCCTTAATTGTAGCACAATTTACTATTTTTAGCAGTTCTTCGGGTCCTGAACTTCTGGAGTTGTTTTGAGGCCCTAAACGACGTTTTTTGGGCATGAATGCTGCAGCAAATATGAGTCTGTTCCGGACTCAATATTCACTATCAGCAGTGTATTCCTCGGATAGATATTTCTAACGATGTATCATGTGCATCAAACGGAGATAGTATGCCAAAGTTACGACCCTGGGAAATTGATGTACCAATTTACCCCAACGAGGCCCATATTCTGGCGTCATCTCCTAGAGTTAGGTTTTTGGATGTTTAGGATTTTCCATTGGTTCTCAGTAATATATAGGCCTTCGAGCCTCATTGTAACAAGCAGTTCAGAGGCCAATAGCCGCCACATCTCTTCTCAGAGATAAGCTACCAGCGCCCTAGCTAGTTTATTTTCATTTTGTCTGTAAGCATTTTTCAGTCATTTGTTATTAATGAAATGAAGTCTTATTTCTGTTGCATCTCTGTGTTTATGTGTATTTATGTATTTCATTGTGTTCCTACATAAATCTGGATCAAGATACTCTTTAAAACTAAGCAATATCCCTTAGCCTCCAAGGTCAGTGTTGTGGAAACAAATTTTGAGAGGAGATGGTTTGTCGAAAGTGAAAATATTTGTGAGATTATGGCCCATGGGAAGCTTCTAACATCAGATAAATTAAGAAATAAAGGGGTCAAAGGTCCATCGAGATGCTCTTTATGCTACATGGTTGAAGAATCATTAGGCCTTCTCTTCATGGAGTGTGATTTTATAAAACGTGGAAAATATCCTTCATTGCACTAGGTAAAAGGGTGGATATCCCCTAGAACTGGCAAGAAAAGTTCACCATATGGCATAAAATGTTAAAGGAACATTTTAGAACAAGTATCTCATAAACCGAGTATGGTTGGGAATGCCAAAATCCTTAAGTTGGAAAATCTAGCTAGCAAGAAATAGAGTTATTTTCAAGAAAGAGAGGCTTTCTCTAAGAATAGTAGCAACTCAGGGAAGTGGGTTACTTTCAAAGTCAATTTTATCTAAGGGAGTAAAAGGGAATAACTTAGTCATTTTAGAGTATAAAAGCACTGGTAGCTAAGGGAACTTTTGATTGGGGAAATGCTTAGGCCAAAAATTTCCTTGAGTAGACCTCAACTAGCATCCTTGTGGCAGAGTAGGATAGAGAGTGAATTTCAAAATTGGAAATACAAGAAGAAGGACATTTTATTCTTCGTTGGAACCTCTAAAGGCAATATAGGGTTGGCAGGCGGGACAGGGGGGGGAGGGTTGTCTTCAATTCCAAAGGAAATCAAGAAATAAGATTTTCTTTGGGTTAGAAGAATCCACCAACAACCAAGATGAGGTGTTGGCACTATATCAAGGATTAACAATTCTCAAATCAAGAGGAATAAAAAACCTAATAGTAATAAGGGACTCTTCAATCACAATTAGACATATGTGAAACCAATTGAACTCTCAGAATTTGTGTCTATCCAAATTAATAATAGAGTTCAAGGGGTGGTGAGAAGTTTTGAATCGATAGAATATTCTCAATTTTTTAGGACTTTTAATAACCTCGCTTATCTTAAAGAAAATGAGGTTTTTTCATTAGAATTTGTAATGTTGAGTATAAATTGAGGAGTTCCAAACATCTCTTACCTCCCATGAAATTAAGATTCATAGATCATTAGTTAACCATGATAATAGAGTTCGTGAACAAGTGGTGCATTAACCTTAAGATAATAGGATGGGCAATAAATCCATTGTAAACCATAGTACGTCCTCCTCATTCTAACATATGCGAAGTGATGTCTAATAAACTTAAATGGATGGATTGGAGCGTCGAAGGTG
The DNA here is from genome assembly GCA_009831015.1 of Picea engelmannii. Lineage (NCBI taxonomy): Eukaryota > Viridiplantae > Streptophyta > Pinopsida > Pinales > Pinaceae > Picea > Picea engelmannii. The sequence goes on from ML777982.1 coordinate 455,485, forward strand.
GGATTTCACTCAATTTGGCATTTCAATCTCTAAAGATGTTGTTGGAATGTTGGTGAGGTTAGGTTCATGAGCTTAACCCTAATCTCTTCAATCTAGTGGTTTGTCTTTGGCTCAACATCTCAAGTGAATCTAGTATTTTCTCTCTACTCTCGACCATGTGGTCCGCCTTTGACTTAATTTAGGAAGTGTTGGTTTTCATCGGATTGGGAGATGATAGGTATTTCCTCCTACTCTTGGTCCTAGTCCGTTTTAAGATCATGAGCTTTTTCATCATATAGAATCAAGTTCTATTGCAATTTTTAGGTAAGGATGAGAGCCACATGCACTCTAGTTGTTGTGTCCCCTGCAAAATCTCGAAACTTTGTAGAGCTCAACAGAGGAGCACACGTCGGATAGAGGATTTATAGGTGGCATTTTCTCATTACAACAATAGAATGGAAAGTCAAATTGATTCTTAGAGATCCAAGAACCCAGAGTTATCAGAAGTTGTGGATTGTCAAAGCGGGGAAATAGAGAAAATGGAAGCCAACTTCAATATGCTTTATGAATTGGTCCTTGGCCTTGCTAGGAGCTTGCGTTCTCTGGTCTCCCCTCATATTTTTATTATTTCTATTCGAGTATTGGTCAAGGATGAGCAAACAATTCAGCAAGTGGAAGGAGACATGGCAAGACTTGGAGTACAACCTGTAGGTGCACTTCAAACAAGAAGCCCTTAATGGGCATGTTTTCTTCTAAGTCAGGGTTTTTAAATGCATTGTAAGGTAGTTTTTTTACTAGCTCAGTTTATCAAGCATTACAACAATCGGATCTATAGTTATATTGCTAGGAATATATGAACAACTTAGGTAGAAGGAAAACAATTTGAATTATGAGTCTTTTTTAAACCCTAATCTTGAACATTTAAAATTTTTCTTTGTATTAAATTGTTGTATGATGTGGTTGAAGCCATGATTTAATATAAATGATAACCATTTCAATTTAATTAATTTTAAAGAGATTAACCAATAATTAAATATTTAAAATTATTTAAGAAGATGTTAAATAAAATGAGAGAAAAGAGAAGATTAAAAAAAAACATACATTAAAGTTGATACATATTCAATCATTTTCCAAGTTAGGATGTTCATGCACATGGTCACTTTTCAAGTTATAAAATATCACTTGTAAGGTCTTCAACTATATGGGCACAAATACCCTCACCCAAGTCCTTGAGGAGACGAAACTTGGGGTTGCTTCAACACCCAATTTGGGCAAGTGGACGCCTTGGGCATGTGAACGCACCAAGGGGCTTGCCCAAGTATGAAGTGACCAAGAGATTAGGGTGCGCTAGCATGAGGGGTGCACCAAGGTTGGGTGTGTTGGTCCCAAGGGGCACAACGATTGACGAGTGCATGGGCTCGACAACCGGGTCCGTGAAGGGGCACGATGATTCATTTGGACACATTGGTTCACGAAGGGGCGCGACACCCCCAAAGGACATGACGATTCACGATGGTGAATTTTGGAGAGCCTATAAGAGAACAAGGGCGCACAACTAAGGAAGAAAATTTTAGCAAGACAAGGAGAGCAAGAGAGCTCTATGATTTTAAGGTAGAAGAAGAGGGCAAGCTCCCTCAAGGAGCCATGTCACTCCACTTGGGCGGACATGTGTTGCCTTGAGGTGGATTCATTGGACAAAGATGGGTGAGTCTCTCTTGGGTCAATTTTGGCTAAGCATAGAAACACAAATCTATTGGAGGCATGTGTGAGGTAGAATCAAAATCAGAGTAGTCGGAAAAAACGAAGAGAGGACGAGTTTGCGGCTAGGGGCACGTCTGAGGTGCATCGCAAGTGGTTGTGGAGACAGTTACAACAGAGGGTCTTGGTGACAATCTGTGTATGAGTGTCTTGGTGAGGTGAGGCGAGTCGTTTGACTCTGCCCTATTGTAAATCGAGCCAGTAGTGCTCATGTTGTAACTGCTTCACAATAACAAAGACTTAGTCAGGTGTTAGGCACAGTTTATGTCTCCCGCACTATATATGTTTTTGTCTTTTGTTTGTTCCACAATTCTCTTGGTTTCTCATGGATATATGCTTATATATGACTAAGTGTTAATGCAGTGAACGATTGTCTAAGTATATAAGAGTTGCATTAGAGTAGGAATGTGACTCACCGATAGCCTAGAACAGAGTATGAGTATGCTCTAGGTGAAGAAGCATAGCCTAGACAAAGTAACCTTGGTGTTGCCAAGTAACCAAGAAAGAAACGTCGCAGTGTCACACACCCTTAAGAGGTGCACAATTGCAAGATTAGGCTAGACACACTGTGGGGATGTGACAGATGGTATCAGAGTCGTTTTGTTGCATATTTTGGAGAAGGGTTGGGGAGCTCTTCACCACTATCTCGACAATAGATGGTATCAGAGCATATTCGTTGTAGATTTTGGAGAAGGGTTGGTGAGATCTTCACCACTATCTTGACGATAGATGGTATCAAAGCTTATTTGTTGTGAAAATAGTTTAGTGGGAATGTTCGCAGACTTGATGAATGGTTTGGTGCAGCAAACTGGCTCATCACAGTCTTTGCATCAGACTTACAACATAGGTTCAATTGACGGTGCAATGGAGAGGTTGGTCTAGGAGCACACCTTGTGTAGACCAATAGCATAGTTTGTGGTGAGACAAAGCGCTTGGACAGGGTGGATGATCACAGAACTCATCGTAGATTTCATCGCATAACTTGTCGCAGACTTGATTGCAAAGGAAAACTTGGTTGGTTTGATTCGTGATAGAAGTCAGTGTCGAACCTATTGTGCACGCCTTGGAGAGACCAGATGCAAAGTTCGTTGGAGAACTGAGCACTTGGGCAAGGCAAATGAACGCAGGATATGTTGCACAACTTGTCCCCAAGATAACCACATAAGTGATCACAAAAGTGAAATGCATAGGGTGATCACATAAATGATCACGAAGGGGGAGCATCTCTAGGTTGTATCAAGGTGAAGCACGTGGGTGCATTGGACGACTTGGGGCAAACTAGAGCAGCTCTGCAACGCGTAGTTGGTTGATCATGTTTCCATCGTGACGTCTTCGTGATGTGCATCGCTGAGAACAACAGTTGAGTTAATTTGGGTTATTGGTGGGTTGACCACAGTCTTCAAACGAGGTAGCTCTTTTTAAAATTACAACAGTCAGTTAGTAGCAGTATGACTTGACAGTCGATCGGTGGATGCATGGTGCCTTGAAGTGAAAGCAATCAAGGTGCAGAGATGGAAAGACATTGGAGATGAGTTCGGTCAATTGCATGCGAAGTTTGGGACTCAGACGAATTTTTGAAGTAGATGAATGGACTCAACCTTGTATCACAACAAAGATCTTACAGATTTGTGACGTTGCAAACAATGATTAAGGAGAGTTCATGCAAAGAGTCGGTTTCTTGGGAAAGCGGAGGTCCAAGACAACAAACCTGAACCATGGTTGCAGCGAAGGATGTCGTTGGAAAGGTATGGTTGGTTTCAAGTTCTTGAATTTTCTAAGTGTTGTAGTGAGTTCTTTGAAGGGAATTTGGATGACTTGGTGGCTCAAGTGCAATCCATTTCTGCGGTGAGAACTGGTAGACTTGAGGGTGACTCAAGTGGTGCAGATTCGAAGAAATATTGTAGCAGTTTGGGATGCCTTAGTGGGGAGAATGTGCAGAGAGCTTGGAGTGACCTGCTTGGATGAGTCTTGTGGTGGACTTAGGAAGATTTGGATGTAGCCATGGAGGTGGCTTGGGGAAGTCGCACGACTCTTTGATGAGGTGCGTTGGATAGGTCGTTGCAGTGAAGTGGGTAGTTAGGTCTAGACATGCCGAGTTTGAGAGCATGGGTGAGGCGCCCTGGTGTTTTGTGCCTTAGATATATTCATTGGGTCATGTGATGACTTGAAATTCACGACGACGGTGTTATAGCTTGGATTCTTGCAGCAGGTGCAAGACAATTTCATTCCAAGTGATGGATGGAGTTAGTAGAGAAGTTGACCGAAAATTGTTGGAAGTCATCCTGAATGGGAATAACGCAGACCAAGTGACTTGGGTGGTGTTTCGCTCACCTTTGGTATGGGACATCGGATGAGGTAGAGCACACCTTAGTGACTTGCGGATGTTTATGCGATGACTGAGAGATCCAGAGGGGATCGTTGGTTGGAGTTGGCAGAGTATTGATTCGAACATGCCTAAGGCATGGAAGTTCTTTGAGGTGACTCATTCTACTTGGAGAACTTTGGACAATTTTTTCGGACGTTTGAGGAGTGTCGACATGTTGGCCACACTCATCGTAGATGTTGAGTTACATTGAGGTGACTTGACGATATGAGGTGGGTTGAGGACTTGCCTTCGTTTGGAGGATTGTGCAAAAAAACATATTGCAACATGAAGAGATTACTTGGACATGAGTGTTTCTCTTGCTTTGGGTAGCATGGTTGAGGGTGAAACCTAACTATTCCAAGGCATAAAGAAGTAGACGTAGCATCATTACGGGGTGTTGAAATGGTGAGGCAAAGGCATTCTTGATGTGCAGTTCTCGGTGGAGAGATTGGCTAACTATACCATGAGGTGGACAGTGGAATCAAGTTGTCGCATATGACTTTTTTGGGGGGTGACTTCATAATGCAGCAAGATGAGGGGTGACCTTGCCTTGGTCTAAGATCGTTGTGTGAATGGATCGAATTGCGAAAGGAAGTGAAAAAATTGTGCATGAGAGTGTGCAGAATCAAGGGGTGTGACAGTTGGATCGACCATTCAACTAGTTCATGACTTGGATGAGAACAAGAGCATGACAAGGGGGTCAAGAGTACGGATGCACCAATAGGTTCGAAGTGCATAACTTAGACATTGTGGAGGATCTCCTTAACGGAGTTCGAACGATGGAAACAGTGGTGAGGAAAGGATGGACGCTTTCCTTATCCTTTGGAGTTGGATAGAGTGACGAAGATGCGATATAAAAGACTAAGTTTGGCCATGAGGAAGTGCATTCTCATGAGTTGGGTGCGACGGTTGGAATAGCTACTCAATCAGTCCAAGGCATGGGGGATATCAGTGTGCATATACATGGCAAATTTTGTTGAAGTATGGGCACAACAACAAGATCACAAGAGTTCAACACAGGTGAAATTTTGAAGTGAAATGGGAAACAATAAGTTGTAACAGGGAACGACAGCAACAGTGAAACCGAACAGTTGTAAGGTAGCAACATCACAGTGAGATAATGCTGCAGAGTTGGGTGACTTTCATCCTTGGAGGTTGGTGAAGTGACCGCATTGACTCAGGCAGCAGATCATGCAGAGTTGGGTGCAATACAGTTTGGTTTGTGGAAACTTGGGGTTTCCACTTCACTGGGAAACTTGGGGTTTCCACTTTGGCAGAATTTAGGGTTTTCGATTGGCACAAAACTTGGGGTTTCCAGTAGACTTAGTAGTAGCTGAGGCAGGAATTCGGGCGGAGACTTGGAGATTGTAGATTTTGTATAAGTTATTAGGGACGACAATGACTTGAGGTGGGGGAAGATGTAAGGTATTCAACTAGATGGGCACAAAGACCCTTTCCCAAGTCATCAAGGAGACAAAACTTGGGGTTGCTAGCACCCAAGTTGGGAAAGTGGATGCCTTGGGCATACAAACGCGCCAAGGGGCTTGAGTATGAAGCGACCAATAGATTTGGGTGTGTTGGCATGAGGGGCGCACCAAGGTTGGGCATGTCCGTCTCAAGGGGAACTACGATCGACGAGCACATGAGTTCGTTTAGGCGATCGAGTACGTAAATGAGTGTGATGATTCGTTTGGGTGACTAGGTCCACGAAGGGGCACAACGATTCGTTTGGACACATGTGTTCATGAAGGGGGGAAACACCCCCAAAGGACGCAACGGTTTGTGATGGTGACCTATTACTTTTTATCTCATGAGGTGTCTCAGTTGTGCCTAAGTGTCCTAGGCCAGCTGATAGACACACCAAGGCCTAGATCAACCTTATTATCTCAACCTAGATTAGACTTAGGCTAATCAACAAAAAAATTACCTTGAGTGGAATGTGGGGCCCAAGGAGAGAGGGTGCACCTCATGAAGGAGGCTGCTAGTGGAATGTGGGACCCTATCTAAAGGGGGGTGCACCACTTAGTGGAGGGTGGGGCCCAATCCAAAGGTGGCAACCCCAATCTCATCCATTGAGGCCTAGGGTTTGGCACACATATCAAGGCAAATGGAGGCTGGAAGAGAGATAAAAGGAGGTTGTGGGTGAGAGGACACACACATTGCTCATTTGTGTGGTTGCAAGTGAGATGAAGGAGGGTTATTGAGGCTTAGGAAGGAGGGAAAGCAGTGATATGGAGAGCAGCAAGCTGAGGAGGGAGTTTTCAGGTGTTGAAGGCAGCAAGAAGGATGTCAACATCATGCCATATCAGGCAGTCAACATCTTCCCACACTTAGGTCGAGTTTTTTAGCAGATAGAGGGGCGAAAGTGGGTCGTACAACCTCATCAAGGATAGGAAAACTTGGTTGTAAATTTCAGCAAGTAACAGGGCCTATTTATAGCCATATTTGTAGTCAATAGCATGATGTACAGAAGGTCATACAACTACAGTAAGGAGTGTTGAGACAACTGGGCCATATTGTGCCTATGGAGAAGCTAAGTTATACCCAGAAATTTCTGTGAATTTTTTTTAAGTATTCTTGATGTAAAATTTCCTCAAAATCCTCAATAAGAAGCCCTCCTTTGTTGGTTTTACCCACACTAGGGTTTCCAGGGTAACATCTAGTGTTTTCTTATTTTTATGTTTGGTTATGTGTATGCTTCCGCTGTCATTTTATTGTTTTATAACGAAGCTATAGGTTATTAGTGTAATTTCCATATTTATATTAGCAAGCATATATTGTTTTGTTTAGTAAATTACTGGCTATAATTTCATCTGTTGAGTTAGGTAAAAATAACATGGTATCAGAGCTTAGCGTATGAATACAGGAGGAGCCAATATATTTGTTGTGCAAGGATAAACTAGCAAGTGGGATGTGAGACCAAAAGGTGTGTAGAAAACAGGGCAACAGACTCAAATGGTTAGTGTAGGCTTAAGGTTTGAGGACAGGTTGGATGGAGCCTCAAATTTTTGTCCTTGGAGGGAGCATATCAACTTGGTGTTGGAGGAGAATGGGCTATTGGAAATTGTTGAAGGAAAAGTGGCAGCCCCATTTGATCCAGCACAGCTAGCATCCCATACCAAGAAATATGTCAAGGTCAGGAAGATACTTGTGGATGGTGTCAAAGACCACATTATTCCTCATTTGTCCAGAAAGAAGACATCGAAGGACATGTGAGAGGCCTCGGTAAAGTTGTACTAGTATGAAAACTAGAGAAAGAATATGTTGCTCAAAGAGAAGTTGAGAAGAACGAAGATGGCCAAGGGAGAGTCAGTGGTCACCTACCTCACAAAGTTCACTCAGATTCGAGATGAACTAGCAGTTGTGGGAGAGGCAGTGGAAGAGACTGATTTGGTGAGGAAAACCTTAAATGGCTTCACCAAACAGTGGGAATTATTTGTCCGCAAAGTTGTGACACGAGAGAAGCTCCCTGATTGGGAGAGATTACGGGACGACTCCACCCAGGAGTATTTGAGACTAGATGCCACTCAGTCTAGCAAGCCAAAGAGTGAGGAGGAGGAGAATGTGTCTCTTCATGCAAAGAAGAGCAATGGAGCAGGAGGCTCCAAGGACATGAGAAAAGTGAGATGCTTTGCATGTCATAAGACTGACAACTATGACAGGCATTGTCCCACCAAGAAGAATAAGAAGGAGTCATAGTTAGCAGTCACAACATCTACTGAGATTGATGCGTTTGCAGAGAAATTTGATAATGATTTTTCTCTAGTGGTCACTCTTTCTAGTAGTGGAAGATTGGTTGAGTTGAATGATATTGGGGCATAGTTTGTGGACAGTGGATCATCTCACCATATGACAAGAATGAGATCGGTGTTCCTTAGTGTTTCGGAGACGGACTCAGACTTGCATGTGCAAAGTGGGGTGCACACCATGCATGCAGTAAAGGGGGTTGGATGTGTCAGATTCTAGCTAGAGTCAGGAGTGTCTCTGTAGGTGGATGGGGTGATGTGTGTACCAAAGTTGAAGGTTAACTTACTTTTTGTATCATCTCTGGCGGATATGGGGTATACAATGTTTTTTGTGGATGGATAGGTACTCCTATGTGCAAAGGGAGCGACCTTGGATGCAACAGTGAGGCTTGACATCAAGCAAGGTATGATGTATAGGTTGTTGGGATAGCGTGTAGGTGGGTCCATAGGTAGCTTGGACCAGAGATCAGTGTCTAGGATTGTCAGTTGGTATGACATGACATTTGTAGATGAGAAGAACAACACATCAGATCAAAGTGCAGCAGAAGTGGCAAGTGGATCTTTTGGTTTAGAGGGAGTAGCTACATTAGCAACAACATATTTGATTGGATTGGAGATTGATCCTGGTGGAGACACTTCCCTCGCTAAGAGGGAGTATTAGTTTTTAACTTGTGGGGTGTCTCAGTTGTGCCTAAGTGTCCTAGGCCAGTTGATGGACACACCAAGGCCCAGATCAACCTTATTATCTCAGTCGAGATCAGACTTACACTGATCGGCAAAAAAATTCCCTTGAGTGGAATGTGGGGCCCAAAGAGAGAGGGCACACCTCATGAAGGAGGTTGCTAGTGGAGTGTGGGACCATGTCCAAAGGGGGGCGCACCACTTAGTGGAGAGTCAAGTCCATCCCAAAGATGGAAGCCCCAATCTCAACCATTGAGGCCCAAGGCTAGACACACATCTCAAGGAAAATGGAGGTTGGAAGAGAGACAAAATGAGGTTGAGGGTGAGAGGAAACACACATTTCTCATTTGTGTGATTGCAAGTGAGTTGAAGGAGGGTTATTAAGGTTGAGGAAGGAGGGAAAACAATGCTAGTGCAATGTTAATGTTTAAGACATTATTATAGTTCTTTGCATTTCATTAGATAACAATAGCATAATCCAAGATCACTGAGAAATACACAATCACAAGAGACACAACATTTATCCTGGGAAACCCTCTAGGGGAAGAAAACCCAGCAAAACTTCCTTAATATAGA